>CABPSV020000426.1:0-16513 GCA_902459845.2 Hepatocystis sp. ex Piliocolobus tephrosceles
TCGAAATAATATTTTACAACACAATACAACTAATAAAGATAAAGACTTTTTATTTAAAAAACATATAATTTTTAATGTATTAGAAAATGTACCATTATTTGTTTATGAGTTGTTAAACTATATTTTAAAATGTGATATTAATTCTTTTTTACATACTAATTTTATAGGTCAATATAGAAAAAAAATAAACAAACAAATAAAATGTAATACTATAAAAAATGACATTTTTTCTAATTTCTTATCAAAAGTCGAGAGTAATAATAGTGATAACATAAATCATGATAAAACAATTACGACTAGCGCACCACAACGAAAAAGTCACAACCACGGTAGTAACAAACGAGAAAACATTTATCTACGTTTGAGAAAAACAAAGATTATTAAATATATGTACCCACATTTTAAAGATTTTATTCAGAATGTGAAAGATACAAATTTCAAAAAAATTTATAAAAAAAATTTCCCTCCAAATAAACTAAAAAATAAACTAAAAAAAATGCTTACAACTATTAAATGTATGATTATTAAAAAATATAAAATAGTAAATGTAAGAAAGAATCGTAAATTTATTAAACAAGAAATATATGAATGTTTTTTTAAAAATTTTTATTTTATTCAATTTTCATTAAAAACTTATAAAATTATTAATTTTTTTGTTTATGTAATTAAAAAATGTGTACCTATTAAACTGTTAGGAAATAAACATAATTTTAACGTATTCTTAAAGAATGTCAAAAAATTTATAATATTTAATTACAAAGAAACATTTTCTATGGATCAGATAATGAAACATATACGGGTTAAGTCCATTTTTAAACCAAGTTGTCATAATACGAACATACGTACAAATATCAATACGTCTCTTACCACGGACGTATCAACTTCATTGGCTACAGGACAAGCTACAGAACATACTACAAACCAAGCTACAGACAAAGCTACAGACAAAGCTACAGACAAAGCTACAGACAAAGCTACAGACAAAGCTACAGACAAAGCTACAGACAAAGCTACAGACAAAGCTACAGACAAAGCTACAGAACAAGCTACAAAATGTCGTCAAAGTGATTCAAAATCCAATAAAAACAAGATACAACAAAAAGAAGTTATAAACAGATATTTCTCAAATAAATTAGTAAATAAAAATGCTAACAAAAAAAAAAAAAAAAATCTAGCGATTCAAAAAAGACATTATTTGAACAGAATCATACATTTCCTTTTTAATTACTTTATTATGCCTTTAAGTCGCAAATTTTTTTTTCTAACCAAATCTGAGTTTACCATGTATAAAACCATAATTTTTGATAAAAATTTATGGAACTATGTGACTAGAATTGCAAATTTTTGTATGTATCATAAAATTTTTACAAAAAAAAAAATAAAAAGAAAGTGTACTAGACAGTGCATGAGAAAAAATAAAAGAGAGCCTCTTACGTTAGAAAAAACGAACAAAATGGAACACACTAGAAAGCGTAAACAGACGCACGTCCTGAACCCTAAACATTCACTCAAACAGTCGAACACTCAGACATACAGAATGGAAAAGGTCAAGACACACACTGAGCACCAACATAAGAACATTTCCGACTTATATAAAATAAAAACACTTAACAAAAAAAAAATAAAACCTTATTTAAATAAGCTGCAATATAAAATAAGGAAAAAATACTTTGCACTTCGAAAAAATTATATTCTGATGAAAAAAAAACAAACATCGCATAAGTTCGATATAAAAAACGTAAAAGAATATATTTCGTTTGCTCAGGACAATAAGCAGCTTTTGGTATACGTTAGTAAACATTATTTCAAAAAAAAAAAGATAAATTATATTAAAAAGTTTTATAAGTTAGCTGCAACGGTTGCGCATCGAATGGATAATATACAGGGTGGTAAAAAACACCCCACAAAAATGGGCAAAAAAATGGGCACAAAAATGAGAATGAAAAAAGGTACAAAAAATGTTACACAAATGGGTATAGAACATAGTACAAAAAAGAGTACCAAGAAGCACGAACACACACACGTGCACTGTTACACGGGAGCGCAGGTACAAACTCGAGAGCAAACTCAGTACAAACTCCAGTACAAACTTCAGTACAAACTCCAGTACAAACTTCAGTACAAACTCCAGTACAAACTCCAGTACAAACTCCAGTACAAACTCCAGTACAAACTCCAGTACAAACTCCAGTACAAACTCCAGTACAAACTTCAGTGCTAACCAAAACAATGAAAAGAAAAGAAAGACATGTAATAAAAAAAATGATAGAAAAACACAATTTCACATTAAGAGTGAGCCGAATTAATTACTTCTTTTCGAAAAAATTAAGAGTTAATTGGATACCAAAAAAAAAGGGACTAAGACCATTAATCAACTTATCAACATTAACTATTTCGGAATGTGTAAGAAATCGAATCAACACCATATTTAAAAATAAAAGGAATACTGAGTTTTATTTTTATAATACATTAAATAAATTTGAAAAAGAACAGACTGTACCAATGAATAAAAAAAAAAAAAAACAAAAAAAGAAATTTATTAAAAAAAATTATAACCCAGTTTCCTATAATAATATTTGCAACATGAGTCTTAAATGTTTAACAAATTTAAAATATAATAATTATAATAGTTTATTTAAAAATACATTAACAAAAACAGATGATGCTGAAAAAAAGCTAAAACAATGGCTAGGATATGTTAAAAATTGGTTTTATAGTAATAAAAAAAAAAAAAAATATATACAAAACAAATTAAAAAATAATAAAATTATTTATGCTTATGTTTGTGTAGGTGATTTTTTAAATTGTTATGAACATATAGATCATAATTATTTATTTAAAATTTTAAAAAACATATTTAATGATACATCTAATTTTGAACTTATTTATTTATTTAGTAGATCTTTCCATTTACACAATCATAAAATAAATAACTCTATTTTAGAATATTATCCTGTTAATGTTAAACAGTTTGGTATTAATTATATACGGAACTTACGAGAACTTATCATAAAATCTAACAAAAACAACATGCACAGTTTTCTACTCAATCAATTGTTTAAAAATACATCCGAAACGGAACTTTATATTTTTTCAGATGCTTATAAAAGTACACAAATAGAGAAACATGATATTTATATGATCATAACTACAATCATCAGATATTATTATCTTAATATTTATTATACTATTAAACAAAAAAAAAAAAAGCAAAAAAAAAATATTTTATATTTTAACATTTTTAAAAATATTAAAAACGGTGAATGTATTCATAATATTCGACGCGCAAATTTTGGAAAGAAACATAAAAAATTGACAAATTTATATGAATTTTCTAAAAAAGTGGATAGATTAAAAAATGTGGATGGAGGGACCACCATACATGTTGGTAATGTCGAAAATATTACGTACCCCAACAATATAACTACCGCTACTACTGCTACTACTGCTACAACAGCAACTACAACAACTACAGTAACTACACTCAACACCTCCCAAAAAAATAACCTATACCTTGAAAATAAGAATCTAAGTTCTTTAGATAGAACAATAATTAGCAATATATCTGGGATACCACAAGGATTTAATTTATCCAATATGTTATGTGCTCTTTATTATGCTTATTTAGATAAAGATGTTGAATTTCAAAATATACTTTATACATATAAGATGCAAAGTGATAATATAATTAATAATAACGACAATGTGAACAATAATATAAGTACCGGGACAAATACTAACAAACAAGGTAATATAAAAATAAATTATGAAAAACTAAATTCAGTACTAATACGATTTTTAGACGATTTTGCATTTATAACGCTTAACAAACAAAATTTAAAAAAATTTAAAATTTTATTATTAAAAAAAAAATTATGGGGTAGAAATATAAATGCACAAAAAACAAAAATTTTTAAAATACCTTTAATATATAAGAACCCAGTATTAGGAAATAATATGTTGGATTATAAAAGACGAGTGATAAAAAAAAGTAATAAACAAAATATGGATAAAAGTGTTAAATCGAGTATGAAAAAAAAAAAGTTATTTAAAACAAATTACTCGTTTGATTCACACAAAAATCGTAACATATTTATACAAGAAGGTCGGAGTGATAACACCAGAATAAACAATGTAGCTGATATTTGCAGTAACACCACCACAAATAGTAACACCACCACAACGATTAATGATAATATAGTTACAAACAAGTTTGCTCCTAATAACCCTATTAAAAGTGATAGGGCGAATGAAAACACTCCTAACAATGCAATCTCAATTTACGACACTTTGAACAAAGAAAAATTAAAAATTAAAAAAAGAATAAACATGTTACTAGGTGTAAAAGGTAAAATAAAAAGTAAACAAAAACAAAAACAAAAAAGTGGTGCTCATAAAAATATAAACAAAAAAGTGTGTAAAATTAATAAATATATTAAAAAATTACATAAAGTGAGAAAAATAGTACAACACAAAATGAATAAAAAAAAATCACATAGCGACAAACTTAGTGAAATAAAAAAAAGAGAACCACCAAAAAACTTTAACGTATGTTACAAGACATCTTTAGAATGGTTGAACAATTCGTACACATTCAATTTTGAAAACAATTCAGTTCATAAAACTTGGCACATGTGGAAAAATAAAAGTGATACAACAATAAGAAATTACTTACATTTATGTAACAACAACAGTAACAGCAACGGTAACGGTAATGGTAACGATAAAAACAACGACAATAATAGTAATAATGACCAGAATAAAAGTAGCAACAAAAGCAACAACAACAAAGGCAATAACAACAAAAGCAATAACAACAAAGGCAACAACAACAACAAAGGCAACAACAACAACAACAAAGGCAATAATAATAATGCAAATTTTATGAAATATATGGTAGAAAATAAAATAATCAGAGTTATAACATCCAAACAAAGAAAAATTCAAGGTTTATATAAAAATAAAGAGAATATGTTTTTTTCTTATACCAATAATTTTATATTATTAAAAAGCTGTGTATTAAAATTTATTTGTTCTGTGAAAAGCTTAAAATATTTGTTTAATTGTTTTTATAATTCCAAGTATAATACAAACTTTATATTACGTTTAATTTCATTTATGAAAATTTATTTAATAAAAAATAAGAAATTATTTTTTATTGATTTATTTTTAATTCAAACAGCTATCGAGGCTTTACTATATGCCAATGTGCATAATACCAACGATCCGTTTTTTCCTTGTTTACAGTGTTTAATAAAAAAAAAAAAAATGTATATATATAAATATGAGAAAGGAAAAAAAAAACATTTGTTAGAGTATTTTGATAGCCTATTTAATTTGATTAAAAAGCAGAACATAGATTCTTGGCCAAGAATGTTTAAAATTAAAAAAGGGATAGTTCAAGGACAAGCAAAAAAAACAAAAAAAAACTAGTGTACATATGTATATATATGTATATATATATAGACATGTTTGTATGTGTGCGTCTATATCCCCTATTTTAAATATGAGGTGCCCATTTTATTTTTAATTTTTTTTTTTGTTGAAAAACCGATTACTTTGTTTTTATTATATTGCACACTTTTCTTTGTTGCAAAAAAAAAAAAAAAAAAAAAAAAAAAAAAAAAAAAAAACTTACGACATACTTGCTTTTTCAAGACGACATATTTGCTTTTTCAAGACGACATATTTGCTTTTTCAAGACGACATATTTGCTTTTTCAAATGATATAAATATAAAAACCCAATTTTACGTATGTTACATTTTTACGTATGTTACATTTTTACGTATGTTACATTTTTACGCTTGTTACATTATTACGCATGTTACATTACAACCTTGGCTTCGTCTCCAATGTAATGTTTGATATTTGTTTTAATGCCTGTATCTTGCCTCGCTTGCCGACCCTAATACCTACTAACCCCTTTTTATTAATGTTATAAAGAGTGTGTGATATATCTTTGTAATAATGTGGTTTGTAATTATACTGGTATGAACTGGTTTCTCCTGTTTGTTTATACAGAAGTAATGGGTTAGGCTCTACAACTCTAGATGCTCTCCATTTAAATGGTCTTATATTACTATAATAATTTAAATATTTTCTTCGAATAATGCCATGATATTTTCTAAAAGATATTTTACTTGTTTTTCTACAATAGTAAACAACATTACCAGGTATGTCTAAAACCCTTCTGTTAACGATATTCCAGTACTTAGGAGCAGGTAAAACTTTTTTATGTGGTAAATAATTTCTTGATATATCTTCTAATGTTTCACTTAATAGTTTACAAGTATTATAATCAGAGTCAACAAAATGTATACTGTTCAAATTATATAAAGGAATAATATTATTTATTTGTAATAAACATTCAACTGCTTCTTCAATTAATATAGTACCAGCATTGTTAATGTTATAACCATACATACCAGCTGCTATTTGTGGTAATATTACAGAAGATATGGATAACTCGTTTAATTGTTTTAATGCATTTGAAAAACAGTATCTTAATTTGTTTGAAGCTACATAACTATTACCTTGCCAATAAAATGGCATAATCAAAAATGCTAATAGTTTTACTTTACTACTAACATTATGTGGTTTTGTTATTATTATATCACCTATTTGTAACGTTTTACAATTTTCAAGCAAATCTTTAAATGTTTTATTTTTTGTATATGTGTTTATTTCAGGTTCATCTATATTTAAATGTTCATTTTCTTTTATATACTCTTCTTTATGTTCATACAAAATATCAATCCTTTTTTTAATTAAAGTTTTAACAGCTATAAAAATTTCCTTTATTAATTCTTTACCTCCTTTATGTAATATATATGCCCCAAAACCACCTAAAGGAATAAAATTAGAAACCATAGGTACTAACATACAATCAGCATCTTCTTCTAATATATCGTTATGTATTACTTTAATCACACCAAAATTATTTAATGACATATTTTTCATTTCATGTTCATATTTTATTTTTTTAACATTATTAAAATCTTCTACATCAAGTTTTAATTCATTTGTTTCTGATTTATCATCTGTATTTTTTCTTAAAAAAAATAAATCACTAATTTCACTTTTTTTATTAGGATACATTTCTTTAATTATACTTCGGTTTTTCCCTTCCAAAATATCTAATGATTTCATATAATCTACATGACATTTTAATGCTCTATCGTTTATTGTTTTCAGTTTTTTCGTTAAATAAGAACTGCTAAATCTTTTATAAATAGGCACCGACCATGCCCATTGCCGAATAGCTACCTTTTGGACATGCATACGTGTGCCTACTTTTATTTCGTCTATCGTGGTTTCCCGAGTATTTATTTTTTTTTCTTTTATTTTGTTTTAAATGTTTGATCAAGCGAGAGTTTGGCACAACAAAAAAAGAAAAAAAAAAAAAAAAAAAAAAATACATACAAACAAACAAACAAACGTACGTACGTACGTACTTAAAATAGGTATGTATGTATGTACGTATATATGTAATACATATGTGTTAAATGCTTAACAAAATGAAAGAGCCTTTTTTTATGCCTGCCATTTTAAAAAAAAAAAAAAAAAGAAAAAAGCGATAATCTAAATTATACTAAAAAAAAAAAATTATTTTTACTTATTTATGCGCATTCATATACATATTTATCCGTATTCATACTTGTTCTTACATATTTATACATATATGTACTCATTTATACATATTTATGCTTGTTCTTACTTATTTTTAATTATATATATATATATATATATATATATATATATATATATATATATATATATATATATATATATATATATATATATATATATATACATATATATTTTTTTTAAGTTTTTTCATCTAATAATAACAAATTTTAATGTTGTAACAAAGGATGTTACTTTTTTTTCAAACAAATTTTATTGTATTTTATTTTTTATTTTTTTTTTTTTTTTTAATAGGCAAAATGTACAAGAAAAAAAAAATTCAATAAATGAAAAATAATATTTCAGTACATATAACATATTATGAAAAATTAAAAAAAATTACACATTTTTACATTTATAAGGAAAAACAGAAAAAGAAGGAGGAGAAAAAGAAGAAAAACCAAAATTGACGGTTTTAATTTAAAAAAAAAAAAAAAAATTTTTTTTTTGTTAAGCTTAGTTTAAACAATGTTTAATTCGTTCGTATGTAAACATACGTATATACATACATATATATATATATATATATATATATATATATATATACACTCCTACATGTCCCTTCCACATGGTCAAAAAATGTGCATATATGTACATGTATATATATATATATATAGTCACTGATCTAACGATTTTTTATATCCGTTTAATTCAAACACTTTTATAACGTCTCTTATGGCATCTCCATTATCTAAGGCCTTTAATCCATACTTTGAAAACACGAGGGCTAAGTCTTGTGATAAATTATCCATCACATGTTCTGATTCGGATAAGTCGTAATCGGGGTTAAGATCAGGATTTTTTTTCAGTAAATTTTTTAATAATATTTCATCTAAAAAAAAATAAAAACAAAAATAAACACTTTAATAAAAATACTAATTTTAAATAAAATAACTATTTTTTTATTATTACCACGATGTATGAATACGTATATAACACATAAAAATATGTACTACCATATATTTTAAAAAAAAAAAAAAAAAAAAAAATAAGGTTACCTTCTTTTTTAAAATGAATAGATTCATCAGCTTTTCTATTTGAATCTAAAAATTTGACACCTGCAATTTTTCTTTTAGGCATGTATTTTATTTTACTTGTGACATGGTAATTTATTTGACTCTTCAATAAAAACATCTTATTCACTGCGATCGCTACCATTATAAGAGTACCTTTTTTTTTTTTTTTTTTTTTTTTTTTTTTTAATCTTGTTAAAAATAGTTGACAAAAAAAAAGTAACACAGTAACCAAAATGGAATATATGGAAAATTATAAATATGAGAGGTAAATGTGAGGTAATTTGAAATGGTTTATGCAATACTACATATAAATGATAAAAAAAAAAAATGTAAAATTATGTTTATAAAGTTTTTTTTTTTTTTTTTTTTTTTCCCTTTGTTTTATACTTTCTTTTTTAACTTATAAACAATTATAATGATAATATATAAGCTTTTTTTTTTAATGAAACACTTGCAGGTGTGTGCTAAATATTATCAAACATGTTATATTTATAAATTTAATTATATTATTTCAACAGATAAAAAAAAATTAAAATTAAAAATAATTTTGTACAAATTTTAAAATTAATTAAAATATTAAAAGGTACTTTTTATAAATTTTTTTGCGTTTTCTGTTTTTTTCTGCGTTTTACACGTTCGCATATTTATATATTTTTTATATGTGCGACATTTATATTTTTTTATATATTTTTGTACATTTAAGTTTTTTTTTTTTTTTTTTCATATACAATATAAATACTCAACTGTAATAAGTAAACTTTTTTTTTTTTTTTTTTTTTTTTTTTTTTTTTTGTAACTTATTGATATATATAAAGGTTAAAATCATTCTAATATTTTTGTAGTGGAGTTGTTGTAAATGTGCTTATTTTTTTTTTTTTAATAAAAAATGGTCTTATTAGAAAAATGTATATATACATAATTTACCATATATTCAAATTAAAAAACTTTGGAGATTTTTTTTTTTTTTTTTGAAAAGGGAGAAAAACTTCACGAAATATCTCTATCATTACAATATAATACTTTATATAATACTTTATATAATACTTTATATAATACTTTATATAATACTTTATATAATACTTTATATAATACTTTATATAATACTTTATATAATGCTTTATATAATGCTTTATATAGTGCTTTAAATTTTTTTCTTTTTCTTTTTCTTCAAAATATAAGAACATCATAATGAAATTTTAAAAAATAAAATGATATGGATAACACAAAAACAATTAATTTTCTAAACAGCGTATCTGTGTATACATAAAAATGTAAATTATGTGGACATGCATATATATATATATATATATCAACCACACGAACTAAGGTGTATATATATTTACATATATGTTTATATGTTATATGTTGTACACACATATGTATGTAGACCCATATGCACATATATATATATATATGTAAATTAAATGTCTATACATATTAACTTTATATGTATTTTTTTCACAAACAAAAAAAAAAAGAAAAAAAAGAAAAAAAAGAAAAAAAAAAAATAATGAACGAATAGCTATACTATTGTTTTAATTTCGAAAAATGATTTTATATAATAAATGTGGACTAATGTTAATATTATTAGTATGATTATTTCTATCTCCGACCACACAATTAATTTATAATTCATTTTGTCATTGGCCTGTTTATATACGTCTGCCTTTTCTAAAATCCTTTCTTGTTCATCAACCACATCCAAAAACTGCAAATAAAATTAAAGTGTTTGGAGTGGACAGATAGTTATGCATTTGGGTAAAATAACTTATAAATATATCAGCCCAGGTGTCACTACTTTTTTTTAACATTCTTTTTTCATTTTCTACTATTTTTTTTTTTTTTTTTTTTTTTTCTTTTACCTGATAATATAACTTAGATGATTTGAAAGTTATTTTCTCCATATCATCAACGGTACTGAATTCAGAGTCTTCAGCGTTAGAACCCTCTTGTATTCGAAGGGTAAACATAAGTGTTATTTCGTTGTTTCGTTTGTTATCGTAACAAAAATAGTACAACCCCGCCTTCTCCACCTTTTTTTATTATTATTTTTTTATAATTTGTTTAGAAAAAGAAAAAAATAAATTAATAAAAAATAAATGAGCAAGTGAAAAAAATTGATATATACGTATATGTATATATGTACGAGTACATGTACATATACCACTGAATATATGCAACGGTCTTTGTTTTTGATAGTTCCATTTGAAGATATGCGCGTGCACGTATATGTACGCTATCTTTTTTTTTTTTTTTTTTTTTTTTTTTTTTTGACTTACCTTAACTTCGAACTTATCTTGGTTTTTATCTGACTTGAAAAAAATATCTTTTTTTTTATTATTAATAGTAAGAATACTTATAGATACATAGGCATACCTTTCAATTATATCATACGACCTAATAAGTTTAAATAGACGTTGGTTTTAGGTTTCCAACAATTATTATATGTGTACACTTGATCATAAATGTGTATAATTATATGTATGTTCATGTGATTATATTTACGCTTAATTCAATCGAAAAAAAAAAAAAAAAAAAAAAAAAACCAAAAAAAAAAGTATCCTATACGTTTTTACTTACCCAGCAATAACATTATGTTTGTTAACGCTCATGTGGAAACAGTCTCTCTCAAAAGGTTTTATTGTAAAGTGTGTACATGTTGTTAAATGGCAACACACATAAAAAAAGAATAGTAAGATAAAAGTTTTGAAAAACGTCATTTTTTAATTTGATACAGTTATAATTATAACACACTAATGCATTTATTTATGTACATATGTATGTAAACTAATATGTGAACATAAGTGTATGTATTTACATGCTTATGTACTCATATGTATATGCGTCCTCCCCCCGCAAACATTATTACTATACTGAACTGATTCTATTATAAAAGCTTATGTTATCGATTTTTATCACTTCATATATATATATATATATATATATATATGTATATATGTTGTAAACATATAAAATATCTTTGTTAAAACAAAAAAAAAAAAAAAAAAAAAAAAAAAATCAAATGAAACAGGAAAAAACTAAAATATATAAGGAATATAAAAAAAAAATAAAAAAAATTTATAACAAGGAATAAAAAAATGTTATAGCAAGAGATAAAAAAATGTTATAAAAAATGAAAAAAAAAAAAATTTTGTAACAAGGGGAAAAAAAAAAAAAATTTTAGTAAGAGAAAAAAAAAAAAAAAAAAAATTATAATAAGGCAAAAAAAATTATAATAAGGCAAAAAAAAGTTATAGCAAGGGAAAAAAATGTAATACTAAGCAAACAGTTTAAAAATGTTATAGCAAAAAGCAATACCAACAATCTATAAATAAAGCTAGAACCAAAACAGGAAAGCTATCTTCTCATATAAAATATATATATATATATATGGTGTCATACCAAAAAAAATAAAAAAAATAAAATAAAAAAAAAATGTTATTGACGAGCAAAAAAAAATAAGAAACATCTTACGTACGTACATGCATATTTACGCATATTATTTATTTAAATAATTTTTTAATCAGGTTCGTAAAAAAAATATATAGAACATTGCGCTTTTGTTTACGCTTTTATCACGTATAAGTCGATTTACATTCATATATATAAATATATATATATATATATATATATATATATATCTATATAATGTTTAAAAAAGAATACACTATTCATGTGAATACGTATATCATAGTCAATATTAAAGTCAAAGTTAAAACCATTACATAAATATATACTATTTATTTGATTATTTTTTTGTTTATATATTTTTATGTGCTTGTTTTATGTTTATACATACATATATATGTTTATATATATATATTTATATACATATACATGT
Organism: Hepatocystis sp. ex Piliocolobus tephrosceles; assembly: GCA_902459845.2. Classification (NCBI taxonomy): domain Eukaryota; phylum Apicomplexa; class Aconoidasida; order Haemosporida; family Plasmodiidae; genus Hepatocystis; species Hepatocystis sp. ex Piliocolobus tephrosceles. The sequence goes on from CABPSV020000426.1 coordinate 12,545, forward strand.
ACATATATATATATATACACATAACCGCTTTGTGTTAAAATGAACAGACCAACCAACTTGCTCCTAAAACGTTGCTATACGCATGTAACCCCAAATTTTAAACGCAATCAACCCATCGTGTTAATATCTAATAACAATAATATTCATTTTAATTTATCACTAGAAAATTTTTTACTAAATAATTATTATGATTTATTGAAATATTTAAATGTAAATACGATTGAAAAATATAACCAACCTTTATTATTTTTATGGAGAAATAACAAATGTATAATTGTTGGTAAAAATCAAAATATATGGAGTGAATGTAATTTAACAAATGTAAAGGAAGATGGTGTTTTAATAGCACGTAGGTTTACAGGTGGAGGGGCTGTATATCAAGACTTAGGAAATTTGTGTTTTACTTTTATTAACGAAAATATAAATACAACTAATAATATGTCAATTATTTTAAGTACATTAAACAAACATTTTAATATACAAGCCATACAAAAAGGAAGAAATGATATAATAGTTAATGATAAAAAATGTTCAGGTTCGGCTTTTAAAAAAATAAAAAATGTTTTTTTACATCATGGTACTGTATTAATAAATTTAGAAAAAGAAGTGTTCAGTAAATATCTAACACCAGATAAAATGAAATATATGAAACATGGTGTATCTAGTGTTAATTCCAGAACGATTAATTTAAATGAGCTAAATAATAATATTACATGTGAAAATTTTTGTATAGCTTTAATTAAAGAATTTCAAAATTTTTATAAAAATAAATCAGAGAAGGATATTAATTCTAATACTTCTTCTGGTAATAATGTAAACGATAGAAATAACAACACTTCACAAATGGATGGTAAAATGGATGGTAAAATGGATGGTAAAATGGATGGTAAAATGGATGAAAAAATAGATGGTCAACTGAACGAAAACTATAAAACTGAATCAATATTAGGAGAGCCACATATAATAACACATAATACCAACACAAACATACATTGTTTAATTAATGATACTTCTATATGTTCTAAAGAATATAATATTAAATATATTGATGCAAATACAAATATTATTAAAGATCCCAGTTTTTTAAAAACATATAATTTGTTAAAAGATTGGGATTGGTGTTATGGTAAAACACCTAAATTCCAAAACAAAATATCCAAAACGTTTAATTTCGGTAAAATTGAATTACATTTTAATATATTAAACGGTTTAATAACCGATGGTAATGTTTTTTCAGATGCTTTAGATGTTAATATGATTGACCAATTAAAACTTTTGTTTAATAGTGACATAAAATATACTAAAGAGCATATAAGTTCGTTTTTAAATAAAATACAGGTAGAAAATAAAAGTGCATTGGAAGAAATCAAGGTTTGGTTGTTAGATGAGTTGTAATATGTATATGTATAGGGAGCCCGTAAGTAAGTACATGTATATATATATATATATATATATATATCTCTGCAATTTGATATATAATTTCTAAGTTGGTATTGGTCACCATTTTACCACATTATCACTTTATCATTTCATCACTTCATCATATGATCAATCAATGATGAAGTGAAAAATTTTTTAAGCTCACATAGTAGAGAATATAATTAAATTTATTTATATTAATTAATATAAATACAACATATATATATATATATATATCACTTATGTTTTACCACTTGTTTATTTTGCCATTCTTTTTTTTTAATAATCACCCTATTATCGCTTGTTTTTACATTTGTTGCAATTTGTATGTGTATATATTTTTGTTTGTACTAAAGTATAATTTTATGTGCGCAAATGTTTATATATACATACATATATACATATATATATATATATATATATATTTATCTACTTATGTATTTAATTTCAATGTACATCTAATATCTTATTATCCATATACAATAATATAATCTCATTTTTTTGCAATATATAATTAGTTTTATTACATCATTGTTTTATTTTTTTAAGCTTTCAAATTAAATTTTGAAAACACAAGCGTGTTAGTAAAAAAAAAAAAAAAAAAAAAAATGTTACTTTTAAACACAAATTTATGTTTACGCAATTATATATATTATAATTTTAAAAAATAACTACATTTAAGTGTAAATATATAAACTATAATTATTTGATAATCATTTTTAATTAGATTTATATGGAAAAAAAATAATAAATTAATAAATCGTTCAACCAGCAGTTTATTCAATCGGTTGCCTATTGGTTATATTTTTTTTTTTTTTTTTTTTTTTTTCTTTATATCATTAAAAAGCGCTTCATTTGCATTTTCTTCTCCCATTATGTCTACCAGCCGTGTTCTTAACCTTTTCATTTTCGAAGGGATTTTTTTAAATTTCCAAAAAGTGTACTATATGGATTAGCATTATCACCACTATTAAACATATTTGTATCTTCAATGGTTTTATCTTCATAATTACATTCAGGCTTATCAGTCTAGGGATTTCCCTCTTCAGTACGTTCTACATCTGTAACATCTGTTTCGGCTACAACTTCTTCTTCTTCGTCATCTTCATCATCTTTTTTATCTTCTTTTTCTTCGTCATCTTTTTTATCTTCTTTTTCTTCATCATCTTTTTTATCTTCTTTTTCTTCATCATCTTTTTTATCTTCTTTTTCTTCATCATCTTTTTTATCTTCTTCCTTTTCGTTCTCTGACATAACTACATCCGCATTCTCATCTACACCGGGCACATCTGTTCCATTTTCTTTATTTCCCGCACCTACTACAACAGAATTTGTTTCTTTGTCATTTTTTATTTTTTTATCTCGAGTGTGCTCCAACTCATCCTTAGACATCCCCTCCTTCCGTCTGTTCTTTTTTATTCCTTTTGGAGATTGTTCCTTCTTGTTAGTATCACTTCCCATTTCTTGCATTTTTTTTTTTACAATTTTTTGCAAATGATAAAATTGCTGCATCCATTTTTCTTCTTCAAATTCCACTTCATAACATGTCGCTTCTATTGCGTTTATTTTTTTGTTTATAAACTCTTCGCTATTTTTCTGTAGCATTTTAATTTTATCATTATATTTTATGGGGCACCAAAAAATAGTTGGATGGGTATTAGTACTAATAAAATTTTGCATTTTTTTATAGTGACTAATTAATGTTAATTTCATTAAACTACTTTCATTTTTTTTTATAGAGTTTTCTATCATTTTCATATCTTTAATATAATTAGTTATTTTTTTTTCAATGTCGTACAGTTCATGTTTTTCATAACTTTTTTTTTCTTCTTTTAGTTTTTCTTCTACTCTCTTATTTTGTTTTTGTTGCATAATTACCGTTTTGTTGCTTTTATCTGCTTCTAAAGCATCTTTTGCTTTTTTTAAATGTTCAAACAACCCGACTTGTAACAATCGTTTATTTCGTGTAACTGTTGTTTCATCTTCTGTTAGTTTAGGACGTTTTTCTACTTCGAAATCGGGTATATATTCCAATTCGCCATGGGAATTAACTCTTTTGTGTGTTTTTCTCAAAACATCTTTCTTTTCGTCTAAAATAGGGAAAAAAAAAAAAAAAAAAAAAAAAAAAATGGAAAAGGATGTTAAAGATTTTTTTTTTTATTTTATGCATTTTTTAATGCATAAACACTATTTGCAACTGTGTATATATATATGTAGCTATAAATTATAGCCAACAATAAAAAAATATGAAAATGCAATAGCAATAATAAAATAGTAATTGCAATAAAATATACCTAGACACAAATAATTTAATCTATTTAAATAATTTAATATTTTGGATTTTATATTTTCTCTTTCTAAATAATTTTTCCTTATTGTTATTTTTAATCTATCTTCTTCAGAGAAAAATTGCTTCATTTTATAACATCAATCGAAATAACTCTTTTATTTGCTTATTCATTTATATATACATTTTTAACTACCTGCTAATGGCCATAACATTTTTTTTTTTTTTATTTATTTATTTTTTTTTTTTTTTTTTTTTTTTTT
>CABPSV020000427.1:0-16513 GCA_902459845.2 Hepatocystis sp. ex Piliocolobus tephrosceles
TATACACATATATACATGTATACATATGTACATATTTACATTCTTTTTATTTTTATTTTATTTTTTTTTATTTGGAACGTTGATTTAATGTGGTCACTAAATTATTCTTCATAACACTTATGAGCTGCAAATATTGTTCCTATGTGTTACATGTACATATAAGTATATTACATGTACGTATAAAGTACCAAATTCAGAAGGTACATCAACTTAAAAATAACAATGATACTTAATGGTACTTAAAAAAAAAAAAAAAAATATATATATATATATGTTGTATATATGCATTGGAATTATTTTTTTTTTTTTAATGAAGTAAAACGTGGTAGGTACATTTTTATAAAAAAAAAAAAAACATTATTTGATATGTGAATAAAAAAAAAAAAAAAAAATGAAAATTCTTTTTTTTTAAATTATAAATTATATAAAATAAAAAAATTATAAATACGAACATTGTACAAAATAAAAAAAAAAAAAAAGAAACATATAGCATATTATATAGATATTTGTGACGTGTTGCAATGTGATATAATTATAGATGTCCTTTTTAACCGTAGTTTAACCGAAGTGATAAAAATTAAAAACGAGTTTTCCAAAATATATATTAATAAAAAAAAAAAAAAAAAAAAGAAAAAGGCACAAAAGAACAAGTGAGAGCAAACGATAGAGAATAAATAGTTACGAACATGCATAAACATGTACAAAAATGCATAAACATGTACAAAAATGAATAAATATGGATAAACATGCATATATATGCATAAATATTTATAAATATGTATAAATATGTATAAATATGTATAAGTATAATATATTAACAACAAATCGTTGGAGTGAATTTTTAAACGAGATAAAACGTTAATCAATAGTTAGATCATTTAGTTACGTTATTTTGTTTTTGTAGTTCTACATAAATTATAAACAATCAAACATACAGCCGTATATATATCATATGCCTTGCTTTGTTTTGCTTTGCTTTGCTTTGCTTTGCTTTCCCTTTACTTTACCTTCCTTTACTTTACTTTTTCTTATTTTATTATATTATACAAAAGCAGCTATATATAATGGGATTTTTTAATAAAAATAGAAAAGGCAACTTCAACCGAAGTTATGATAGTAACATAGTTCGAACTGACAATTTAATGATTAGTGGTAGTCTTTTCAAATGCTGTGAAAATGATTTAGTATTAAAAAATAAATTACAAAACTTGGTTCCATATTTTAATGGTAGGATATTGTTAAAAAATAATCAAGAGATAGGAAAAGTAAATGAAATTTTAGGACCTATAAATGAATATTATTTTTCTGTTAAACTAAAAGAAGGAATAATGGCCAAATCATTCACAGACGATACTGAATTTTTTATTGACCAATCACAGACTTTACCTTTAAGTAGATTTTTACCTACTGAAGATAAAAAAACACCAAAAAAAAAAAAATCAAAAAAAAAAAAAACAAACAAACCAGAAACTGATAATAAAAATAGTAATTTTCATATAAATACCAACTTCCAAAAAAAAAATAATTTCTTTGGTAAAAACCAACCAAGACGTGATATGGGATTAAATTTTGGAGGTGACAGAAGTGGCAACAAGAGTAACAGAAACGATTGGGGAGGAAACCGACAGGACAGAGGTGGAAATGACAGAAGTGGAAATGACAGAGGTGGAAATGACAGAAGTGGAAATGACAGAAGTGGAAATGCCAGAGGTGGAAACCAAAACAATAGGTTCAATTTTCAAAAAAAAACAAATACCAGTAACAAACCTATTAATAAAAGGGGCAAGTTCTAAAAAAAAAATAGTAATGGCAGAAAAAAAATACTCATATGAGAGTTGATAAAGAGAATTATACGCTATTTAATATATATGCCTTTATATATATATATATATATATACATATATATATATATGTATATATTTGTATATATTTGTTTGTGATTAACTTCTTTGAGACTAGATATAGTGCATTTAAAGTTTTATTTATCCTTTTTTCGTTATCGACACATACACATGCACGTATGTAAACATATACAACATTCTTATTGTTTTAGTACTTAAAAGTATATATTTATTTTTAATGGGGGAAAAGGGACATAATAAAAGGGACGTAATTTTTTATACAGCAGAATGTTAATTTTTATATAATCCTGAGTTTATTTGTTATTCGAAAATATGAACATATTGAACATGTAATTTTATTAATTTAGCCATTCATATCGTCCGTTCGTTCATTCGTTCATTCTTTTTTTTACATAAATAATATATTTATTAAATATATTTACAGTTTTGTTATATTAGTATTACTTTTTTTTATTTTTTTTTTTTTTTAACTAAGTTTTCACCTTTGTATAAACCCGTTTTCATATATGCTCTTATTTGTTATTAATTTCGTCCTTCTTAAAAAAAATTATTAAATTTTGTGTAAATTATTCAAAATAGCTACAAGCAGTTATAAGCAGCTACAAGCAGTTTACAATAATGCACAAACATATATGCACGTGCACAACGAAATGCATGTAACGATATTAGCATGACAATATATTTTTCATAAAAACGTAGGTGTAAATCTATATAACACTCAAGTTGTTTTACTTATTAAAAAATAAAAAAAACAAAAATAATAAAATGAATTAAAAAAAAAAAAAAAATAAAATGAATAAATGAATAAATAAATAAATAGATGAGCAAGCAAATGGGAAAACAAACGGGAAAACAATTAAATAAATAAAAAAAAAAAAACACTTTTACAATGTTGTCATTTTACGTAACTTCAGCAAACCTTACTTTTTTTGCCAACCTTACTTTTTTTGCCAACCTTACTTTTTTTGCCAACTTTACTTTTTTTACCAACCTTACTTTTTTTTTTTATTTTTTATTAATAAGTCACTGAAAATTAAACGCATAAATGAGTCACTTCTTTTTATTTTTTTTGCTCATGCTAGACACACTTAATACATATGCAGAAACTGTTACTTTGTCTTTTTCCGAAGCATATATATATATATATATATATATATATATATGTATGTGTATGTATGTGTACAATTCCACTATTGTCAATACTTTATTTTACTACCATATGTGCTATTCATGGTATTTATGGATGCATTAAAATTCGTTTCTATCGGAACAAAAACAGTGCTCTCATATCCTTTATGTTTAATAAGTTTTTTATTCAACACTCCTTCTTTTAATAATCGGTCTAATAATGGTTTAGCAAGTAATGGGTATATATTAAGTCCCTTAATAATAGTGTCTTTATTAACATATCGTGTTTTCTCACATAAACTGTATACTTCATTATATAATTTTTGAATATCGTTATTTATTTCATTCATGTTTTCACTTTGCTTTTGCTCCTTTCCATTTTGTTCCTTTCCATTTTGTTCCTTTCCATTTTGTTCCTTTTCATTTTGTTCCTTTTCATTTTGTTCCTTTTCATTTTGTTCCTTTTCATTTTGTTTCATTCCATTTTGTTTGATTCCATTTTGCGTTTGCTCCGTTTCTTTTTGTGTTTTTTTATTTCTTGTTATTACTACATCATCAGTGTGATTATTATTGTCATTTGTTTTACCGTTAGGTATTTTATTAACTCCACCTTTTATCGTATTAATGCATGTGTCTTTATTTGTAACAATGTTTATAGTTTCCTTTTTTTGCATAAATTCTTTTTTATTTGTTGTTATAGTTGGTATATCGTCAGATGTTACAAAATGGAACGCTTTATTTGGCATTCTTACAATTTTATTTTCTGTAAGAAGATCATTTATTACATTATCTATAATATATTTTGGGAAAGAGTTAAATACTTTTCTCAATTTTACTTTTACTGCTAATTTATGTTCAATTGCATATACCTTAACTTTTTGTTGCATTAAATATTCTGTATTTTTTCTTTCATTAATAATCTGTAAATTTTTTGTTTGGTTTTGTCTATTTTCCAATAATATAGATTCTGTTTTTTGTTTTTCCTCAATGTTTTCTTCAACTACAGGAGTTTGTTTGTTATCTTTGCCATTATTCTTTACTTTTTCACTATTATTACTTTTTCCACTATTATTACTTTTTCCACTATTATTACTTTTTCCACTATTATTTATGTTATTATTTTCGTTACACTTTTTATGACTACTATTTACATTTTCTTTTGTTTTGCTGCATTTATAACATTTTTGATTTGTTTTTGTTAACGATGGTGTATCTAATACTCTCTTTTTGTTAATTTTTCTTTTTATACAACTGCTTTCATTTATTTGAGATATTTTTTGTTTGTTATATTGGTTTGGTTTATTTTTATCGCATGTTGTTTTGTACTTATCGTCGTCAAATTCATCTATAATGGTGTAACACTGTTTATTTTGTATTTGCTTATGCTTCAATTTTTTCAATGGTTTATGTGCATTAAACTGATTCATTTTAGCGTGTTTTTCTTTTATATTCGATCGATTGTTGTTGTTTTCGTTGTTGTTGTTGTTGTTGTTGTCGTTGTTTTCGTTGTTGTTGTTGTCGTTGTTGTTGTTTTCGTTGTTGTTGTTGTTGTTGTAATAACGTTTTATATGATTATTACGTGTTTGTATATTATTACGTGTTTGCATATTATTACATGTTTGTATATTATTACGTGTTTGCATATTATTACATGTTTGTATATTATTTTTGGTATCACTGATGACATATTCACAAGACGACTCTTCATAAAAAATATCATTAGCTCCTTCTTGTATATGTTTATTAGCTCTTTTTTTTGTTTGGTCATTTGTTTGGTCATTTGTTTGGTCATTTGTTTGGTCATTTGTTTGGTCATTTGTATTAGATATGTTACTACTAAGTGTGTCAGTTAGTTCATAAGCACAGAAATCTTCATTCGAATTGCTACAAGAAGAATTAATCATAATTGATAAGTAATGGTGTCCTGTATCTATTTTACCTACAAACTCTTCTTTTGGAGAATTAACAAATTTTAACAAATCTAAAGTGTCTGGGTTTCTAAAATATGGTGGTTGATAATTTGGTGGTACTATATCATCATAATATAAAAGTTTCATTGATAAATATGTTTTTTCTGGTAACGGATTTAATGTTTGTGTAAGTAATACTAGTGACCTTAACAGTTCATATGTTTTTTCTTTAGCATCTTTTTTTAAACATAATGATGCTATATCTTTGTTTTTATTTCTATTTAATAATCGATCTTTAATATTTTGTAATCTATTCATATTATAATTTTTTTTTTTTTGTTGTTCTGTATCTAAATATCTATGAAAAAAATGGTTACGATTATTTTTTGCTGTTTCTAAACTTATATCTACATCTCCTCCTTTTAATGAATTATATGAAAAACTAAATTTATAACATTCGATAGTATTATCATACATATCATTAATGTCTAAAATTAGTATCTTTAAATATTCTTTTTCTATAGCATCAAAAACTCCTCTTTCTAACCAATTGATTATCATATGTGCTTCAGCATTAAATGGTAATAATCTTTTTAATTTTAATTCTTGTACACATACTTCTTCATAAGCACTTTCTTCAAATAAATTCCTTAAATAGGTAACTAAACTTATACCTAATTTTATTATATTTTTTAACATATTAACAGAGTCTTGTCTCGTAAGAAACTCCGTTTGAGTACGGGCTCTCACTGACATACGAGACATATTTTTTTTTTTTTTTTTTTTTTTTTTAAAAGGTTTCAATTAGTTGTTATTTTTTTTTTTGACAACTTTAAAAAAGTTTGTTCTTTTTTTTTTGACAACTTTAAAAAAGGTTGTTCTTTTTTTTTGACAACTTTAAAAAAGTTTGTTCTTTTTTTTTGACAACTTTGAAAATAGTTTGTTGTTTTTTTTTGACAACTTTGAAATAGTTTGTTGTTGTTTTTTAATATATACGAATGGTTTAAATAGTGGATGGCATAGTTTTACAGTGGTAAACATAAATGTGTAATTGATAAATAAATAAATAAATACATATATATGTGTATTAATTGTATGACTGAATCAAGAACACCAAAAAACATGCACAAGTGAGATATCACTCCTTTTTTTTTTTTTTTTTTTTTTTTTTTTTTTTTTTTATGACGTAATATATATACAAAAATTGAAAATAGTAGAGACAAAAAATAGGGACAAAAAAATAAGACAAAAAAAATAGTTTATTATTGAAAAAAAAAAAAAATTACAATTAACCTATTAACAAAAAAAGTACAAATATTTTAAATTCACATTGGTAATATATAAAATTATACACACTTATTGTGTATATATATATATATATATATATATATATATATAATAACTGCTCGTACGTGTAAATCGGGTTAGATAATTTTTTTTATATATTAGCCAAGTGCATATCGAGTTGAAAAGTTTTAAAAAAATATGTTATTACAAAAATTTAAAAACATATATAGACATGTTCGTTCAAATGTAAAATATATATAATTACTATAGTTACATAAAAAAAAAATTTAATAAACAAACAAAAAAAAAAAAAAAAAAAAAAAAAAAAAAAGCTACATTTTACAACGCACAAATTTAATGTCTTTTATTTTGAAAATTAAAAATAAAATTTAGAAAAATGTTACAATAAAAATACATTTAGTTTATAAAAATTGAATAAAAAAATGAGTTTACACGAAAAAAAAAAATAAAAAAAAGAAAAAATAAAAAAAGAACAAAAAAAAAAAAAAAAAAATGACAGACAGGTACAACAAAAATAGTAAAATAACAATCCGAGATAGACAAATAACAACAGATAATGTGTGACAAATACAATGCTAACAAAGTGAATATGTTAAAAATAATTAATTTTTTTTTGTTTTTTTTTTTTAAATTATAAAAAGCAAACTCTACGTTTTAAAAATTTAAGTTCTACAAATGTTATATTATCAAATAGCTTGTAAGATAGAAGGTGAGAAGCTATAAAAGAAAAGACAAAAATACACAAAGATGTCAAGTTTTATAAAATATTAAAAATATAAAGAATGTTAATAAAAATGCAAAATGTGAATTACATACAAATAATATGCTAATTAAAGTCATCTGTAAAATGAACTGTAAAGCGTGCTGTAAAAATGAAAAAAAAAAAAAAAAAAAAAAAAAAAAAAAAAAAAAAAAAAAAAAAAAAAAAAAAAAAAAAAATATAGATATAGATATAGAGTTTAATTCATTAAATTTATTAATATTGTAAAAAAAAAGCCATGTATATGTATATATATGTACTTGTATACATATTATACATATACGATTAATTTATAACAGTTTTTAATCGTTTTCTTTGACATGTTATACCCTTTAACAAAACAAACGTTTTTAAGTTTTCTTTTTGTTCCTTTTTTTATTTGGTAATTTTAAAATGTTTCTTCCGGTACTAATAACGAAAAAAAAAAAAAATAAAAACACCTAAAAATGTTAACACTTTTGTTATATTATATCACCTCACAATTTATATCATATCATAATTGAATATATATATATATATATACTTACATATATGCATTATATCGCATCCTGTCATATATTTTTTTCTTTTTTCGTGTATACTAATTAAAATATATAAAGTAAATTACTTTCAATGAACAATTTTGTTTAAAAAAAACGAAAAAACGAAGAACAAAATAAAACATTCATAGATTAAAACTTAAATAAAAATGCAATAATTATTTATATATACATAATTTTATTTCCATTACGATTTGGAAAGTACCACAAAAGTTACATAAAAGTTACATAGCTATATATATATATATATATATATCATATACGTAGCTATAAATGTAGCTATAAAATGTAAAATATACAAAGGGTCATAATTATTTTTTTTGTTTTTTTTTTTTTTTTTTTTTTTTTTTTTTTTTTTTTTGTTTTATGAATATAATCATACATTAAACCGGTTTTGTTTTATTCGTGCATCCCTATCGGCCCATTCCCTTATCAACCTCTTCCCCTGTCAACCTATTTAATTTTTTTTACTCTCTATATGCACAATTTGTTTATAAAAAAATGGAAGAAGTTGTAAAAAAAAGAAAGTCAAGGTGGGGGGACGCAGAAAAAACAATTGAATCAACAACATGTGACGAAAAATTGACAGAACAAATGTTAGGAGTGAAACAATCGGTCGAACAAGAAGTGATCGGAAATAAGCTAAATGAACCAAACTTAATGATAAATCCAATGAATTTAATTAGTAGTAGTAATTTAGGCAGTATTATGCCTCCTACATTATCAACTGGTGTATCTGATTTTGCCAGTCTTTCATATAATATTCATATGAATATATTGAAAGCAACTGGAGCAGCAAAATTAGCTATTGAAAGGGCTAAACAAGCTAGCAAGCTTAAAGAAAGCTTAAAAAGTAGTATGAACAAAAAAATAGAAATTATACCAAAACCATTGAAACTTGACGAATATGGTAGAGAAGTAGATGAAGAAGGAAATGTTATTAATATAAAACCAATAACTTATTCGACATTAAAAATTAATAAAAATAAAATAGAAGAAGAAAATATGTTAAAACAGCAATTAGAAAAATTAAAAGAACCTATTGAAGAGGATATGATAGAACATAATGAATTTAAATGGTTTGACCCAAGAATAAAAAGTACAAAACCTAAAAAAATAAACCATATTGGTAGTAGTATAACTGTTAGCAATAATATTAATAAAAAAAACAAAAGTGGTTTTCATTTTATAACTCCAGGTTCGTTATTAAAAAAAGAAGAAACATTAAATTTAAAATATGGTAATAATACTACAAATCAGTTAAAGTATGATTTAAAACAAATAATGCAAGAAAAAAAAAATGCACATACTTTGGAAGAACTGAGTTTTAATTTTTTAAATAATGACTTATATTTAAACATTAATCCTAATTTGATAGAAATAGGTAATACTGATAATAAGAGTAAAGATGATAGTGATATTACTCGAGGTTTAAAACAATGGAGCGAGTGTGATCAGTATGATATGATTGAAAAATGGGATTTGGTATTGCTTAAAAAAATCAAAAATGCGACTATAACTTCTGGTGGTGGTTTCGCTGATGGTGGTGTCGATGGTGGTGGTTTCTCTGGTGGTGGTGTCGATGGTGGTGGTTTCTCTGGTGGTGGTGTCGATGGTGGTGTCGATGGTGGTGGTGTCGATGGTGGTGGTTTCTCTGGTGGTGGTGTCGTTGATGGTGGTTTCTCTGGTGGTGGTGTCGTTGATGGTGGTGTCGTTGATGGTGTAAATAAGCATGACGAATATATTAATGAACAAATTGAGAATGTAAAAAAATGTATCAAACAGATAACAGATAACAACTTAATAATAAAAGAGAAAACATGGAACTTAGATGGTTCTGTGTGTTTAGAAGATGTAACCGGTGTAGATGATGCAGAAGGTGTTAAAGATGTAGACGATTATAATCATCAAATAAATAGAGTAAAACCCCTTTCCAATTTGTACCTAAAACTAAATTTACAACTAAACGAATGCGAAGATAATGAAGTTTTTATTTTCGAGAATAATGAAATGATCATAAACAAAAATTTATTTAAAATAAATATGAAAAAGATTACAAAGTATATTGAACATCCTGCTCCTTTAAATGAAGACAAAAAAGAAGAAAATGACGCATCACCACCTGTTATGTTTTTAACACCTGTAGAAAAAAAAAAATTAAGAAGGAGAAAAAAACAAGAAAAAGAAAAAGAAAAACAAGATAAAATAAGAATAGGATTAATGCCTCCACCTCCACCTAAAATGAAATTAGCAAATTTAATGAGAATATTAGGAGATAATGCGGTTGCTAATCCATCAAGAATTGAACATGAAGTAAGACAACAGATGAAAGAAAGAGAGTTACGACATTATGAACAAAATCAAAAACGTAAATTAACTGAAGAAGAAAAAAAAAAAAAAAAAATAAAAAAATGGCAATGTGATTCTAATGAAGAGAATGAAGTTTTAGTTATTTATATAACAAATTTATCAAATAAAAAACACATATTTAAAATTAATATGAATGCAACACAATTACATTTAACTGGTGTTTGTGTTATGACTATTTTATTCAATTTTATAATTGTAGAAGGGAAACATGTAGCTATTGAAAGATATAAAAGATTACTTTTTCGTAGAATAAAATGGAATGAAGATTATGAAGAGTTTCCAATAGAAGGAAATGGAAATTCTGAAGGATTAGAAAGAGAACCAGATTTAGGAATAGTTAATACAAGTGATGTCGTTAACTATAAAGAAGAATACGATGCATATGACACAAATGGTAAATTAAAAACTGAATATGATACTATAGTTAAACAAAATCAAAATATAACTTTTTTTCCTAATGACAATTTGAATGTATTTAATAATAATACAACTGTTGCAACTAATGTTAATTCGGATATGAATCAAGAATGTACTTGTAGTTTAATATGGAATGGAACTGTTAAGAAAAAGAATTTCCCAAACTGGAAAATGTTAGTTGCAAAAACAGAAATGGAAGTTACTTCTTATTTAGAACAGCATGATGCGTTACATTATTATCACATCGTTAAGAAGCACCGAGACGTGCTTGACGATTGGTAGATCATTGTATGGAGGTATTCGAATGCAATAGTTGTGTGCCTACATTAAGCTTGCTTATATTAAAAATGCTTATATTAAACTTGCTTAAATTAAACTTGCTTAAATTAAACTTGTTTATATTAAACTTTCTTAAATTAAACTTGCTCATATTAAACTTGCTTATATTAAGCTTGCTTATATTAAGCTTGCTTATATTAAGCTTGCTTATATTAAGCTTGCTTATATTAAGCTTGCTTATATTAAGCTTGCTTATATTGTGTATTAGTTTTTTTTTTTTTTTTTTATGTCCACTTTTTTTTATGTCCACTTTTTTATATGTCCACTTTTTTTTTTTTTTTTTAAATACATTTTGTCCAACTTAAACAAAATGTCAATTAATATTTTACGTGATTTTTTATGTCTTAATTTTATAAGATATTTGTTTAGCTTTAACTTTATAAAAAGGATTAAAAATTGTGTTAAATGAATGTAGTAACGTAACGTAATGTAAAGTAAAGTAAAGGTGTGTGTATATGACATAAACAAGGATAAATAAGTAAACTTATAAACAGACTTATAAACAAACTTATAAGCAAACTTATAAACAAACTTATAAACAAACTTATAAGCAAACTTATAAACAAACTTATAAACAGACTTATAAACAAACTTATAAACAGACTTATAAAAACGAAATTAAGAATGGAAGTGAAAACAAGCGAATATGAGAAAGTATAATAAGCGAAAACACATATATGGAAGTAATAAGCGATATTGTAAGCAAAAATTTAGGCCAAAATAAGAATCTTCAATAACTTTATGTGGAAAATTTAGAAATATAAAATAACAAGGGTCATCTATAATAGAAAAAAAAAAAAAAAAAATATATATATATATATATATATATATATGTATTTATTTGGACATTTGCAACAGCGCAAAAAAAAAAAAAAATAAAATAAAATAAGTAAACAAGTACGTATGCATAAACATATTTATATTACATCATCAACGGTATCAATTCTTTCCCATCTCCTCCAAGATTCTTTAATTATCTCTTCTGTAAAAAAAAAAAAAAAAAAAAAAAAAAAAAAAAACGCAAAAAAAAAAAAAAAAAAAAGAAAAAAAAAAAAAAAAAATAGGTGATAATATCGAAAATTGTTGCAATGTGTTGCGTACATACACATGCATAAAGTATTTTCCTTTTTTTTTTTTTTTTTTTTTTTTTTTTTTTTTTTTTCCTATGCATTATACCCATTGCCAAGTGAACCTTCTTCTTTTGCTTTTTTGAAACCATCTGGACACACTCCTCACTACTAATGAACTCCCAAATACCATCGGTAGCCACAATTATAAATTTATCTTCATCTGATTTGTCAAAAATGTTTATAGTAGGTTCACAAGTAACACCAATAAAAGAAGACGTTATATCACCGATAGCTCTACTCATTGCTAATCCTGGATAAGTTTCATTTTTAATAAACACTCGATATGCTATATCTCCTTGTAGTTTTTTTACTTCTCCTCCAAATGTAACTATTCTATCTTTTTCTAATTTTAATGAAGGTTTATGATCTTCTGTAATATTATAAGATCTGAACACATTTGTTTCTATATTTTTTTTCCCCATAACAGCTCGACTATCACCTGTGTGAGCTGAGTATATTTTTTTTGTTACAAAGTTATATAGTATAGCAGTACATGTAGTACCACTTAAATTATAATCAATAAAATTAATATTTATTGGGTTTATATTATTATTTATACAATAAGAATAATTAACTAAATAACAATTAATCATATAAAATAAAGTTTTAATAGTTTTAGTGGGATTTTCTGTAATTCTTTCTATATTATAAGTAAATAATAAAGGTAAAAGTATATGAGCAAAATTACTTATATCATGACCTGATGGACCATGTCCATCAAATACTGTTATTAATACCCATTCATTTGTTTGAATAATTGTATAATTATCTTGGTTGGGAAAATCTATTTTTTTTCCTTTTTTACATGCAACTGATATTTCAGCATCACATTTATAAAAAGGAGATTTATAAAAAAAAGTATTTTTATCTTGGAATGGTTTCATATTTTTTTGGTAAAAGCAATAAGCACCCATAACTATAAAAGTAATTTTTATATTAGGTAAATATTTATCTTTTAATATTTCTATTATATCTCTATTAATTCCTTTGGTTCTGTATATAGATTCGACAATAGTAGAAAAAGAACAACTACCTTTTCTTTTTTTTTTACTTTTTTTATCTTTATCATTTTTTTTTATTAATTTGTATTGTAAATATTCAAGTTCTTCATCCTGTTCTCCATTCTGTTCTTTACTTTGTTCTACCTCATTTTTTTTAGATGGTTTCAAATATGAACTTTTATATAATTTTTTTAATTTTTTGCATTTATTTTTTATATATTTTTTTAATAAAGTAAAATCATTTTTTAAAAAACCATTAATAATTTCTTTTGGAAATGTAGGAAATTTAATTATATCATGATTTATATTTAATGCATTGTATAAAAGATATCTCTCTTGTTTATCAGAGTCTAACATATCTACAATATTGTTAGCATTAAAATAAAGAAATAAACTGAATAAAAAAACGACAACTATATCCACATCACTAACGTCATTTAATATAATATTGCTATATTTTATGTTATGTATATTTTTTTTTTTTTTTTTTTTTGTTGGTACAAGGGTTTTAGAAATTGATGTGGTACTACTATTACTATTACTATTGGCATTATCTACAGTAACTGCACCATTCTTAGTAATACCAGTACTTTCTTCAAAATGAATAACATTTTTATGACTTTCTTTTTTTATACCCTCATCTTTATCGGTGTCTTTATTTTTTTTATCTTTTGAAATATGTTTACGCGTAACATTATTTTTGTCATTATTTTTGTCGTTATTTTTGTCGTTATTTTTGTCATTATTTTTGTCATTATTTTTGTCTTTACCTTTGTCATTATTTTTGTCATTATTTTTGTCATTATTTTTGTCTTTACCTTTGTCGTTATTTTTGTCATTATTTTTGTCATTATTTTTGTCGTTATTTTTGTCGTTATTTTTGTCATTATTTTTGTCATTATTTTTGTCGTTATTTTTGTCTTTACCTTTGTCATTATTTTTGTCGTTATTTTTGTCATTATTTTTGTCGTTATTTTTGTCATTATTTTTGTCATTATTTTTGTCATTATTTTTGTCATTATTTTTGTCATCACCTTTATCATTATCTCTCTCACCATAAAAATTATTATATGCATCATAACGTGCGTCAAAATATGCCTCATTACATGCATCATTATATGCTTCTTTATATGCCTCATTATATAAGTCACTAAGTTTGTCATTATATAATTCATTACGTTTTTCACTATAATAATCTACACGTTCGTTACTATAAAAGTTATCATGTTTTTCACCAAGAAACTCCTTAAGTTTTCCAGTATTTATTTCATTAAGTGCTTCATTATGTGAAGTTTTATATGCTTCAGCATATACATTATCATATATATCATTATATACCTCTTCATATACATCAAAAATATTTTCACCACCACTATTACATGTACCATCACCGCCACTATTACATGTATCATTACAGGTACCATTACACTTATCAACGTTTGTACACTTATCAACGTTTGTAACATTATCAACGTTTGTACACTTAGGAACATCATTAGACCACTCATGATCATGATTTTGTGCTTTTTCATCTGTATTTTCGTTTATCTTTTTTATTTTCTCTTTATCTTTATCTTTATCTTCATCTTTATCTTTATCTTCATCTTTATCTTCATCTTTATCTTTATCTTTTTCATTTTTTTTTTCTTTTTTTTTTTTTGTACTACTTTTTTCTTTTGTTATTAAACCATCTGTTTTTTCAAGTGTGTTATTTTTATTATTATTATTTCCTATTATACACTTAGATTCGATGTTTAAAATGCTTTCATTTTTTTTTGCAATATCCGATTTATTATTTGCTATATATTTATTATTTAATTTTTTTTTGCACATTATGCTGTCATTGCAAGTAGTAATTTTTCTCTTATTGTCAGTTGTGTACATTTCCTTAGTTGTATTAACTTCGATAGTTGTATTAACTTCGCTAGTTGTATTAACTTCGCTAGTTGTATTAACTTCGCTAGTTTTATTTACTTCGCTAGTTTTATTTACTTCGCTAGTTTTATTTACTTCGCTAGTTTTATTTACTTCGCTAGTTTTATTTACTTCGCTAGTTTTATTTACTTCGCTAGTTTTATTTACTTCGCTAGTCGTATTTACTTCGCTAGTCGTATTTACTTCACTAGTCGTATTTACTTCGCTAGTCGTATTAAATGACTGAACCTCTTCTTGTTTTACATATCCTTTATTGTATGCATCATAATTAGACGAACTTTTGTATTTATTATTCATATGTGAAGCGGAGTTAATATATTTGTTTCTTTTTAATTTAAAAGCATGTAGAAACGACATACAATTACCCATAGTTTTTTATGTGCGAAAATATACATAAAAATATATATATATATATTAATATATAGTAATATATAGTAATATATAGTAATATATATGAGTGGCTGATAGAATTAAATAAAAAAAGAGAAATAAATAAAAAGTTAAACGCTAATGGATATGTATATATATATATATATACATATAAATGGATGACATATATAAATGGCTAAATGAGTAGTAGCAGGAACTATCAAATTAATAATTGGATAAAATAGTTGTGTATGTAACTACATATATTAGTTAGTGAATATAAAGCCAATATGATAAACAAATATATGAACACGTAAATTTGTATAATTTAAACAAAAGAATAAAATAATAACAAAATAAATTAAATTTATGAGTATTCGACAAATTAACAAAAAAAGGATTTATATATAATACGTAACCTTATTTATGCTGTAAAAATTATGTGTGCAAACAATAAGAATGAAATAAAGTACATATAAAACGGTAAATATAAATAAATTTACAAAATTATATGCAAATATGTGCGTATATAGAAGGCGTCTGATAAAAAACAAAAAAAAAAAAATAAAAAATTCATATTTTTAAACATGAGAACATACAAAAAAAAAAAAAAAAATAAAAAATAAAAAATGCTAAATGTAATGTTTAAACTGATTAGGGTTAAAGGTAACTAAATGAATATGTGAGTAAGTGAGAAATGGATAAACAATAGTAAAAAAAGTAATAAAATAAGTATAAAGTTAATAAAATATGTATAAAGTTAATAAAATATGTGTAAAGTTAATAAAAAAAAATATAAAGTTAATGAAATAAATATAAAAGTTAATAACTATTGTTAAGTAAAATTAGTTAAAGAAGCATAAAAGGCATTTGTGTGTGATGATATATATTTTAACATACAAGTACTTAACATTCTGCATATACTAAAGTGTATGTGAATAGGATATTCAATATATGTAGTGTGCAAGTTTATGTTTTTATAAATATTTATATACATACTTATATATATGTATATATATATATATATACTTATGTAAAACTGCGTAAAATTATATATATATATATATATATATATATATATATATTACTGCTTATATTAGAAGACATGGGGAAGAAAACAAAAAGGGAGAATAACAAAAAATAAAATAAATAAAATATAATATAATAAAAAATAATTAAAACTATTGAACGTATTAATGATATAAAAAAAAAAAAAAATTAAACCATGGCAAAAAATTAAACCATGGCAAAAAATTAAACCATGGTAAAAAATAAACCATGACAAAAAATAATCCATAACATAGCAAAACAAAGCAGAACTAAACAGAACAAATCAAAACAAAACAAGTCAAAAAAAAAATAAAAGATGTTTTGTAAACTTAAATTTGTAGCATTGTACTTTTTTTTTTTTAAAGCAAAAAAAAATTAATAAACAATATACAAAC
>CABPSV020000428.1:0-16502 GCA_902459845.2 Hepatocystis sp. ex Piliocolobus tephrosceles
CATTTGTATCTATTTTATAGTTTCGTAATGTAGTAATGTTATAATCCGTGTCACTACTACTGTTCTGACTACTACCGCTCTGACTACTACCGCTCTGACTACTACCGCTCTGACTACTACCACTCTGACTACTACCGCTCTGACTACTACCACTCAAGACACTACCACTATTACTACTACCTCGATTACTATATCCCCTATCAACCTCATACATATTAACATTATATTTAGAGTAAATGTTATTTTGAGATGAGAAAATACAATCATTGAATAAATTTTCATTAAATATATTATTCAGAGTTGTATTATTAGATGTTATATTATCATGTTTTAATAAATCATTTACATTTTCTATTATTATTATTTTTTGTTCTTTAGTATTTATATCATTTATTTTGTTGTGAAAATTATAACTCCTATTTTGTAACAGTTGAATTGCACTATAACGTTTTTGGCATAATACATTTTGTATATTATCACTGTTGCTGTTGTTGCTGTTGTTGCTGTTGTTATTGTCGTTTTTGTCGTTTTTGTCGTTTTTGTCGTTTCTGTCGTTTCCGTCGTTTCTGTCGTTTTTGTCGTTTTTGTTTATATGGTTATTCCCACTTGTCCCATCATTACTACTATAATTTATTGTATTATTTATTGTATGGATTGTTGTTAAATTCTCTTCTTCAACAAATAAATTCTTTTGTATATTCTCAAAAAATAAACTATAATCATAAATAATAGGGTCAAAACTGTTTTTTTTTTTTTTTTCTAAACATAAAGGAGTTAAAGTAATTCTAAAAGATAAATCTGATTTTATTTCTTTACAAAAATATGTAATTAGAATTGAAAACATTTTTTGTTTTTTAATTTTAAACTTATCATTACTTAATAATTTAAAATACTTTTTCTCATTTTGTATCAAAATTAATTCTTTTTTTTTATTTTTCGAAATATTTATTTCAGTGTTATATTTCTCCTTTTCATTTACCTCATTTTTATCACCACTAATATTAACCTGTTTAAGTTTGCATCTTACACTTAAATTACAATTAAAAGGGTTAAATAAATTCAAATGGAACCTATATAAACAACATGTGTTATACATAAATATCTTTTCTTTTATTTTCTGTTTTACTATATACGACCCTTTCAATAAATAAATAAAAGCTCCATATAAATTGGTGTTTACTATTATATAACATTCGTGTGACTCTTTTACGAGTGGTATATATTTTAGTACTACTTTATTTTTATCATTTGTTTTTACAATACTGTAACTTATTCTGTTACTTAAATAGATACATTCGACTTCGACTTTGACTTCGATCTTGCTCTTGCTCTTGTCCCTACTCCCATTATCATCATCATCATCATCATCACATGTTATATTTACATGCTCCCCTATTAAATAAGAATAATCACTAGGAAGAAATGTATCTATATTTGTTTTAAGTTGCTTTACATATCTTTTATGTTTATTATTAAAGTCAAAGTATAAATTAATAAAACATGACTTAGATAGACATGCATAAAAATTAGTAATTTTTAAAGTTGATCTAAATTTTGATAATAATAATAAAATATAATATTTTATTCCTGCTCTTTTGTTATATATAAAAAAAAAACCAATATTATGATTCGTATAATTTATATTTAACTTTATATATTTTTTACAATATTTTATAATTTGTTCAAATAATTTTCGTTTTTCTTCTTCGACTGGTGTCTTACTCTTCCTTTTAAAAACTAAGTTATTTTTTATAAGATTATTATATTTCGAATTTTGTATATTTTTAGATGTATTACTAACATCACCATTAAGACTATTTTTATAATCTACATCATATACTACATCTCGTACTGCACTATAAAATTTTTCTTCTTTTCCTTCTCCCTTTTCTTCTTCTTCTTCTTCTTCTTCCATATTTAACGCACTTGAACCAAAATAAAATTTATTCAACTCTTTTACTATATCCAAGCATGTTTCAGATCCATTTTTTTGATTTAAACAGGTATATGAACATGTATGATCAATCGTTATCTTATCCTTATCTTCATCATTATCTTCATCATTATCTTCATATTTATCTTCATCATTATCTTCATATTTATCTTCATCCTTATCTTCATCATTATCTTCACCCTTATTTTCATCATTATCTTCATCATTATCTTCATCCTTATTTTCATCATTATCATCCTCTGTCGTCTTTCTTTCATCTTGATGGTGGTGGTCACCTATTATAGCAGACAAATCGTCGAACATAGTACCTTTTTTCTTATCATACTTACAATTATACGCAATCACATCTTGTCTCTCTGCATTAGCTCCACTTTCTACCTTTTTTACAATGTTATAAAAATAATTAGGAAATTTTGGAACATATTTAATGGTATATATATGCGAATCTTTTGGTGGTATTTCTATTTTTTTTTTTTCAGTATATTCATTCATATAAGTTAAAACAAAATAATCTTCTTTTTTATCAATACTATTATTTTTTATAACAATTTGTTTGTTTATTTCTTCACCTATATTTGTTTCAAATTGTAAAATTTTTATTGGTTTATTTAAGTTAACTGTTATATTTAATTTATACCAAAAAAAATAATCAAAAAAAATATATTTTGTTTCCATATTTTCATTATTATAGTAACATTTCGTATCAATAAAATCATGAAATTTGAATATAATACAACCCATAAATTCTCCTATATGTACACTATTAATAAAAAAAGTATATGTTTTTTTTTCTTTAGCTTTCATTTCGATTTTATTATCTCCATGTAATATATACAAATCTGAATATATTTTATATTCACATGCATATTCTAATTTATTACATATTTCAATTTCAATCGCTTTTCTTGTTTTGTTTAAAACTTCTATATTAATTATTTTTTTAGGATATGGTTTTAGAATGTTTGCTATAATTTTAATTCTCAATTCTTCATTAGTATTATCCATATTTTTTAAAATTAAAAAACATGTTCCTAAAATGATTTCTACTAAAGAGTAACAAATTATTTGCAAATTATACATTTCAATATCTTTATTTATGTTTATATATTTATCGTAAGTAAAAATGTTATAATTTATTTTATTGTTATATTTATCTACTATATCTGTATGAACACATTGGTATCTTAAGTTTTTATTTGTATAATTATAAATAGGAACACTTTGTTTTGCTATTAAATCGGCACTAGTATTAAATGTTATTGTTGCTATTACATTATATTCTTCGTTGTTTATATTTGCAATTATTTTGTATAATTTAGGATATGTATCATATCCTATATAACTATTAATATTATTGCAATTATTTATTGTATTATTCACAGTTTTCATATTTTTATAACTTACCATTGTTTCATTTTTTGTATGTTCACTATTGTTCGATCGGTTTTTATTTTCTGTACATTTGGTAGTAAATATACAATTATACTCATATAATCCGTTCATATATTCTTCTATATTTAATTTGTATGTGTAATTTATTTCGTTTTTTACAATTTCGTAGAATGTGTCAATGTCTATTATACGCGTGTCTGTAGTCGGAGCAGTGATGGGAGTAGTAGTAAGAGCAGTGGTAGGAGTAGTAGTAAGAGCAGTGGTAGGAGTAGTAGTAAGAGCAGTGGTAAAAGCAGTGGTAGGAGCAGTAGTAAGAACAGTAGTCGGAGCAGTGATGGGAGTAGTAGTAAGAGCAGTGGTAGGAGTAGTAGTAAGAGCAGTGGTAGGAGCAGTAGTAAGAACAGTAGTAGGAGCAGTAGTAAGAGCAGTAGTAAGAACAGTGGTAGGATTAAACAACACATTCTTAATATACTTATCAAAATCAAAACCCACAAAAGAAACCATTTTATTATCTTCCATACTTATACTACTGCTATCAGACATCATACAAAAATTATTCTTATTTTCGTTTATATATTCTAAATAGCTTTTTAAATATATTAAAAAAAAGTTTATATCTAATTTATTTAAGTTACATAAAATAAAATGTACACTTTTTAAAAAAGTTTTATTTATAGGACATAATTGTATATTACATGTAAAACTAAAAGTTTTAGAACTCAGTTTAATCAATTCATCTTCTTTAATATTATTAATAAAAAATAAACAATTTATTTTACTTGTAGATATTAAATAGTTATTTTTTATATCTTTAACACAAAAAAGTAAAAAACAAAAATAGTTACCTTCAAAAAAAGGACAAAAATGAAATTTTAATTTCTTTAACTCATTTTCATTACTAATAAAATATTTTATTTCGTCAGTAAAAAAACAATTAAAATAATTTCCTGTTTTGTTTAAAAAATTGATTAAATTATTATTCATTGAAGAACAAGCTATACATTGGTTATATACCTGTGTCCTATCACCATTATTATTACTATCAACAATTGTATTATTATTATTATTATTATATCGATTTAAGTTGTTAATTATATCTTCTTCAAAATCATCTATAGATGTCGCATTTTTTTTCTTTTTTAAATCTTTTACATACACATGAGCAATATTTGAACTTACTTCTACTTTTTTACCTGTATTGTTAATAAAATTTATTTCTAAACTTTTATTTTCATAAATTTTACTTCGAAAATTCAAAAATTGAGTATCGCTGTTATTTAGTTTTATATTTATTGGTGAAGAATTACATGAACGCATTTTTTTTATGTCACTACCTTTTACATCAGCATGATTTATTTCAAATCTTACACTATTGCACTCGTTTTTTTTTATATTTCCTAAACCACTTTTACTTTTCATCAGTTCTGTCTTACTCCCACCGTCAACCAATTTTATACAAATACACTTTTCATCGTCTTTGTCGTTCAAGATGTGTCCGCTAAAAAAAAAAAAATAATAAAAAAATAAATAAATAAAAAATATAGAGTGGTAGGTATATACACAGTTTGCTTCGCTACACAAAAGAATAAGAACATAATGGTTAGTGTCATATATGCAAATATTTATATAAACACACACATATAGTTGTATATACATATATATAATTGTACAGCTGAATAGTTGCATATTTGTACAGCTGAACAGTTGCATATTTGTACAGCTGAACAGTTGCATAATTGTACAGTTGCATAGTTGTACAGTTGCATAGTTGCATAGTTGCATAGTTGCATAGTTGCATAGTTGCATAGTTGCATAGTTGCATAGTTGCATAGTTGCATAGTTGTATGTATGTGCAAACCTTGCCGAAATCAATAATAATATGGCATAGTCCTCACTCGAATCTCCAAAAGTATTATAATCGCTAGAACGTTCAGTATGTATTGTAGTTTTATCAGAAGTAAATGTATATTCGTCAAACGAAGTGCAAGACTCTGAGTCTGTCTCCTCATTAACATCGTGATCACTACCAGAATTATGGAAACTATTCTGACTATACTGATTTTTTTTTTTTAAGATTGGGAAATTTATACGAGTACAATAATTATATTTAAAAATAGTTTCGTCATATTTTGTATCAATTTTTAATATGATTTCTTCTGATTGCATTGGTTCGATAAAAATAAAATTTTTATTAATTTTATATTTTTTACATCCTATTAAAAATATATTATATTGGCATTTATAATTGTTTAAGTTATATATTGTAATTACTCTTTCATTTACATTATTAAATTCGTAGTTAACTTTTTTTGTTTTTTTACCATAACTTTTATTGCTACTGCTGTTATTGTTGTTGTTGTTATTGTTGTTGTTGTTGTTGTTGTTGTTGTTGCTACTGTTTTTATTGCTACGGCTGTTATTGTTGGTACTGTCGTTATTGTTGTTAGGATTAGTACCCATTTCGTAATCAATACGTATTTGTTTTTTTTTTTTATAATTTGCTATTTCATTGTTCATACTATTTTTATCATGTTGGTATGACAAAAAATCATCAACTAATAAATAATAGCTTGGTAAAAATTTTGGAAGTATAACATATATAGAAGTTAAAAATAGAAATATATGAATATAATTAAAATCAATTAATACTTGTCTGGTAATTAAATTATTTAAGTTTATTTCATGTAGAATTAGTAATAATATTTCTAAATTGTTCATGTAATCTTTTTTAGTTTTACAATTTTTTTTTATTTTATTTTTAAAGAATAAATAATATGGAATGTGGGATATAAGTGTATATAAAACTATAACTAAATCTTTTAATTCGTATATACTTTTTATTTTATTTTTTTTTTCTTCTACCAAGTTGTTTTTATTTTTTCTTTTTCTAACATAGAAGTCGTTTTTTTTTAATTTCAGAGTGGTACTATAATTATCCGTAACGTGTCCCTGTATATTGCTGTTCTTTTTGTAACATTTTTCTTGTGCGCTTGTTTCGATGGGGTTACCTCTTTCATCTTGACTAATATGACCATGTTGATCATCACTCTGCTTATCACCCCCTCTAAACACATATTCCTCATTTGATACATAAGTATAATGTATATTGTTATAGTGGAAATACAACCACTCAAATAAAATACATTCAATAGTTTTAAAATGATGTACTGCAAAATGTGCTTGTTCCTTTTTTACGTCTTTATTGAATATTACTTTTTTTTGTTCGTCTTTTTTTAAATCGTAATTATTTTTTCCACTCTTTTGAACAGTAGTTATTATTTTATCACTTTTTTTAATTATCACATCTGTCATTTTTTTTTTTTTTTTTTTATCTTCCTGCTTTTCTATTAATAAAGCATTTTGTTCTCTCTTTTTTTCCAACATGATTGGACTACAATCTTGTTCTTCCAATTTCTCAGAATCGTTGGTATTAATTTTATTTAAAATTTTTTTTAAATTAATAAAATTATTTTCGTAAAAATTAAAATAGTTTAACGTATCTAATTCGCTTTTATTATAACCTCCACCAAATCGTTGATGTGTTCCATTTAATCGTTGATGCGCCCCACCTAATTGTTGTTGCTCTGTTTTGTTTACATATGTACTATAATCATTTAATTTTGTTTTTACATTTGTTTTATATGCACTGTTAATATTTTTTTTGTTTTTTTCATTACTTGTTTTATTAGATATACTGTTTTTATTCATATTTTCGTTTGTACTAGCGTATACATTTTTATTTTTCATCAAGTTCTTATTAGCTAAGTCCTTATTACCTAAGTTTCTATTTTCTACATTTCTTTTGGACTGCTCTTTTTTATTATTTTTTTTTTTTTCATCATCTTCAAAAATATACGTATTGAGCCTACTATTTAATTCTTTATCCTGTTTATTCAAAATGATTAAATAATGGACTCGATGGATTTTTATGTTCTCATACATTTTATTTTCTATATTACATAACTTAATACCTTTTAATTTTGATAAAGATTTTATATTCACCAAGTTAAATAGTTTTACAGTTAAAGACTCTAAAAATATAGTCACCCATGAATAAGTGAATAATGTTAAATGTGTTTTTAAAATCCTATCAAAATATAATATTTTAGTTTTTCCATTTTTTAAAAATTGTTCAATGTGTTCAGAGTTTAAACAATCATTTTCGTCAAACTTTTTATTTTTTTTTTTTTTTTTTACATAAAAATATTCAGGTATGTTATCTAATATGTAGTAAAAATAGAGTTCCTCAGGAAGTAGGTTTTCGTAAATTATATGGTCCACTAGCAGTTTTTCCTGTCAAAAAAAAAAAAAAAATAAAAAAAAAAAAAATAAAATAAAATAAAAAAAAATGGGGTGAGCAAACGTGGGTATATATGCATAAAAATAAGCAAGTCGAAGTGAATGTGTAAGCGTGTTGGATATGGTACACATGTAGACAGACACGCACACACACATACACATACACATACACATACACATACACATACACATACACATACACATACACATACACATACACATACACATACACATACACATACACATACACATACACATACACATACACATACACATACACATATATATATATATTTATACAGTTGCTACGTCCTTTTTTTTTTTTTTTTGATTGTACCTCCTTCAAATGTGTCAATAAAGCCTTGATGTTAGTAAGAACGCTTTTATAAAGCAAAGCATTTTGTTTCAAATTTGTTGCACTAGCACTTTGATTATTTTTTATTTCGTTAATAGAATTTTGTATATTTTTATTTGGGTAGAAGATAAAAAAATCCATTAATATGTTGATAAAAAATATAAATAAATCATTTGTATTTTCAATAAGAGATGGTATATAATTTTTATTTAATACAACATTTTGAATAAATACAAAAATATAATCATTGGTTATGTTCCTTAGTTCAAACAGTTTGTTTTTTTTATTATAGTACACATTTCTAACATTTTTAATTTTTAAAAAGTTATATATACAAGAACTTTTACACCTGTTCGTACTTAAACCTAAATCCGAACTTAAACCCGAACTTATACCCGAACTTAAACCCGAACCTAAACCCGAACCTAAACCCGAACCTAAACCCGAACCTAAACCTTTTTTTGTATTAATTTCCTTACATATATTATTACGGTAAAAATAAAATATAGAATTGCAATTTTGGGTATACTTAAAATCTGAAGGATGTACATTGTTACTGCTATCAGTTACTTTTTTTTTTTGTGTTTTATTTTTATTCGTTTCTTCAGTTGTATCATTACCACTACTACTACTACTACTGTCGTCGTCACTACTACTACTATCACTACTACTATCACTACCACTATCACTACCACTACCACTACTACTACTGTCACTACCTGTATCTGACTGATTTATGTTTTTAAAATTATTATTTTTTTTTTCATTATCATCAAATTGTGAGAGAGGAAGACAACAATCATTTTTTAAGAATGGTTGTTGTTTTTTGTTTTTTGCCTTATCCAACAAATAATCAATATTTTCATTTATATTTATATACACAGGTATAATATATTTGTCATAATCTAATACATGTATTGTTAAATGAGATTCAAAAATAAGATTTTCACTAGACTTACAATTTAAACAAACTTTTATTTTTTTTGTTTTTTTTTCATTTATTTCATAACCATCAGGAAAGTCTAATGATAAAAAAAAAAAATCTTTATACAAATTACTAAAATGGTAACTAATTCGAATGTATTCATAACCCATGTTATAAATATAAAATGGGAAATAAAACATATTATTTAATTTGTTATGTATTATATTTATATAAGATACATCAAACTTTAACTTAGGTGTTTCACATTGTATAAGCATATAAATTGTATAAACTTTTTTTGTTATTTTTTCTGAACAAATAGTAGTATTACTATCATAAATTTCTTCCCCTTTTTCACTCTTTAACAACTTATCTTCTTCAACAGATGTAGTTATAGAAAGTATATCTACATAATTACCACAGGAAATAACATTTTTTATTTTTATTCCAATTTCTTTCTCTTCGTTTGGTTTTAATATATCATCAATGTTCTCATTTTCAACTTCGATTTCGTATTTATTATTACCACTTGAACAATTTATATTCATTGTTTCGTTACTCCATGCCTGGTTCGTTCCGACTGACTGTGTTCCGACATGCAAATCGGTAACAGACTTAACTCCCAAACGTTTAGAACTACTTTTATCATTACCATCCTTTTTACTTATATATTTTTTATTGTGTATATCTTTTGAAATTTTAGTCGTTTTTATTTCTTTTGTTTCCATTCTATTTATCTGTTCTATCTCCTTATCAACCCAATACAAATTTTGTTGATTTTTTTTATCCTTACATACAGATATACACCAATTTATATTTTTATTTGAAACATTTTTTATTTTTATTTTTTTAATTTTTTCTGTTGTAAAATAAGTTATAAATGATTTATTCGAATTCATAGGTAATAGTTCATTAAAATGAAGATAACATGGTGATATACTTAAATAGCTTTTTGTTAAATTAATAGTCAGCAATTCATTTGACTTTTCATATATTAATTTATTGTGTAATAATAAATTATTAAATTTTATTTCTTTGTACAAAACCGTATTATAATAACATTCAAGATACAACGAAATAAAACATTTTGCTGGTATTTTTATTTTATACATATGAATATGGTCGTTTTGCTCACCCGTCAAACCTGTCTCACCCCCTTTACTCATTTTATCTAAATTCTTTTTACAACCACCAGCTTCATATTCTATATAAACCTTATTTTTATAAAAATTACATAAATAATTATAAAACTTAATATTTTTATTATAATAGTTTTGTACACACTCATCTGTTAACATATCTTCATACTCAACCTTATACACTTTACTTAATAAATTAAATAAACTATGACCTGTATCCATATTAAAATTCTCATGTATCTTTAAATATTCTTTACCATTATAAGTTATACTTTTCTCTTCTTTACTACTGTTTAATTTTATAGTCAAATATTTCAATACGTTAAAATTTAATATTACTTCTTCTTCACACGATCCTTTATTTATAATTTGCATATTATATCTTTTAGACTCACAACACTCTTGTTTCATTTCAGAACAATTTAAAAATATAACATTTGTTGAAACGCACTGTAATGAAAAAAAAAAAAAAAAAGAACAAGTTTTATGATAACATGAGTATAGGAATAACCACATACACGTATACATAACATAAACATTCAAAAAAAAAAAAAAAAAAAAAAAAAAAAAAAAAAAAAAAGGAGTGTTACTTATGCACATATACTTACCCTTAAGCTTATTGGAATTACAACATCTTCTAGGCCTCTAAAAGCAAAAATCAATTTATCTTTTATTTTTTTGCTTACTTTTAAATTTATTAACAATTGGATTTTTAATTTATCATTTGTGTTCACGTAGTTATATTTAGACAAAATATTTACGCACTCGGGTTTGTATATACATTTGAACACTATTGGAGATTCACCTTTTAAAAAAAAAAAAAAAAAAAAAAAAAAAAAAGCAGTCGTGACGTAAAAAATAAGCAGTAATGATAGACTTGCGTGATCACATCGGTTGAATGAGCGAATGTGACTAAGCACGACAAAAAAACAAACCAGAACAAAAAAAAAAAAAAAAAAAAAAAAAAAAAAAAGTATTATTGTTTAATATATGTATTCATACAAGTACGTATACACTTACGTACGCACACACATACATATGTTAGTCCTGTTTGATGAACTAACAGTTCTTTAAAAAGTAATACTTATTTTTATGTAGCTAGCTTTTTTTATGTAGCTAGATTTTTTTATGTAGCTAGATTTTTTTATGTAGCTAGCTTTTTTTATGTAGCTAGCTTTTTTTATGTAGCTAGCTTTTTTTATGTAGCTAGCTTTTTTTATGTAACTAGCTTTTTTTATGTAACTAGCTTTTTTTATGTAGCTAGCTTTTTTTATGTAGCTAGCTTTTTTTATGTAACTAGCTTTTTTTATGTAACTAGCTTTTTTTATGTAACTAGCTTTTTTTATGTAACTAGCTTTTTTTATGTAACTAGTTTTTTTTATGTAACTAGTTTTTTTTTTTTTATATCCCAAACAAATAAATAAGTATAGAAGAGTGTCTATTTTTTTTTTTTTGTTTTTATTTCTTAATACCTGTGTTAGTTATAAAAATGTCTTTAACATAGTTTTTATTTACAAGTATGTTATCAAGATTTATTTCGGTTATGTTTATTTTATATGAACATTTATTTGGGACATATTTACATTGGACACTGTAAAAAAAAAAAAAAAAATAAAATAAGAGAGATAAAAGAGTCGGTCAGTTATATGTTACTATATGGGAATAATATACTCCTGTATTTTTTTTTTTTTTTTTTTTTTTATACTTATAGACTATAAATACCTTTATGAAATTAATAAATGCTTTATACTAACACGTATATACACACGTATATATAAATTAATGTAGTGTAACCTTTTGTACATCCTGATATCATTCAAATATATGCGAATACTTTGTTCTGATGGAACTGCATTCTTAGGTGCAATAAAATTAACAGGTACTATTTTAAATTTATGTGGATCGACCTGCAAAAAAAAAAAAAAAAATAACCACAAATGTGTGTTATGCATAATCAATTGCTATGAATATTTTTTATGAATATTTTTTATGAATATTTTTTATGAATATTTTTTATGTATGTTTTTTTTTACGATTATATCCGTTGGCATCTCAATCACGTTTTGGTCGTATTCTTTTCTTATATGTATGACGCAGTTAAATGGGTTGTATAGAATTAACTTTTGTTTACAAAACATATTTACATTTAAATTATCAAACTGAAATAATAAAATATTGGTGTTAATAAAAACGTTTAATAAAAGTAAGCTCACATAAACAATTATGTTATCATCGTATGTGTTATTTATTTTTAGGGCTATATTTTCTGTATAAGTTTGTTGAAGGATTAAATCATCGTTATCGTTTGGTATGTTGTTATCGTTGAGTATGTTGTTATCGTTGAGTATGTTGTTATCGTTGAGTATGTCGTTGTTGTTGAGTATGTCGTTGTTGTTGAGTATGTCGTTGTTGTTGAGTATGTCGTTGTTGTTGAGTATGTTGTGTTTTTCACCAAATATAGTAACACCGTCATTAACACACAACTGTTTACGCTCCTTACTATATATTTCCTTATGTGTATATAAAAAATTAACAGCGCAATTACTTATCGAATAATTATTTCCATTTACCTGTTTATTTAATATATCTAATAAAGACTCTATATATAGTGATACCTTTATTTGTGCTTTCGATTTAGGACTTAAACATAATACATTATTATTATTTACATCTATTCGTTTTGTACTAGTAAAATTAATTTTAATATTACATTGTTGATTGTTATTATCATTATTATCATTATTATCATTATTATTATTATCATTATTATTATTATCATTATTATTATCATTATTATTATTATTATTATATATGTCAAAATATTGTATATAACAACTATTTAATAAAACATAATTAAAAAAAATATTTTTTGGAAATTTAACATTTTCTAATTGATTTTGTTCTAATTCTTCATCAAATAAGAATTGTGCATTATTTCCATTTTTTATATTTTGTGTTTCAAAAACTTTTAATAAAGCTTTTCTAATTCCTTTAAATTTTTTTTTTTTATTTTCATACATGCTATTTAATATACATGTTTTAATAATTTTACTACTATTAATTTCGTTGTTATTATAATATATATATATATCATTAACAATGTTGTTTATTTTTTTTTTTTTTTTGTTTTCTTTTTTAGCTTCTTCAGATAGTTCATTACTCTCAGCTAATTCTTTTTCTTTTCTTTTTTCATACATATATTTTAATACATCGTTATATTTTTTTTTATTTTTTTTTAAAAATTCCATAAAATTTTCATTATATTTATATTTGTCTAATTTACCATCCAATAAATATAAATTTCTATCTACTTTTTCAAGATCCAAATGCTCCATTAATTGTTCAAAAATCACATCCTTATGTTTTTTCTCCATATCGTAAAAATAGTTACCACGCTCGTTGTTATTACACTCGTTGTTATTACACTCGTTGTTACTACGCTCACTGTCACTACTTATAACTCCACCTTCGTCTAACTTCTTAATACTTAACTCGTTTTTTTTTTTTTTTTTCTTTTTTTCTTTGGTTACTGATATATCTTTTATGTTTGTCCCGTTTTCTTTTCCCTGTTTTCCATCCTTCTGTTCTTTCAAATAAGATATACTAATCAATTTTGCATTAAGTAACAAAACAAAAAAGTATAAACCATCACAAAAAAATAAATATATATATTCATCCATGTTTTTAAAAGTATCACATTTTAATTTTATCGAAATTAGTTCTGTACTTAATGGATTTAAAATTCCCTCCTTTTTATTTAAACTTATATAAGGAATTTTAGAAAAACAATAATTAATTTTAAAATATTTATTTTTATTTGTTATTTCAATGATTTTTGTTTTTGATTCGTTAACTGCTACCTCTTCATAATCCAAATAGTACGTGTTACAAACAATACATGGGAATGTTAAGCAAAAATAGATAAATACTTTTATTTCTTCAAAACATTCGTCGGTGTTGGTAATGTTTATTTTGTTGTCGCTAGATAGGTTTTTATTACTAGCCATGTTTTTACCACTTGTCACACTCCTACCGCTAGCCACGTTTTTACCACTTGCCACGTTTTTACCGCTAGCCACACTCCTACCGCTGACCACGTTCTTACGACCACCTTTTTGTATCTTACTACTACCACTAACAATACCACTAACACTACCACTAATACCACCTCTGTTTCCAATATTTTCCTCTTTGGTAACATGAAAACATAATTCAATGACAACTGGGAAATTCATCAAATAAGAATAATAGCGATTAATTTTTTCTAAAAAATTTATATCACATGTAGACTGTATTTCTAACACAACTTCATGATAACTTAAACTGTTTATTACACAATCGGTTTTTTGACTTAAATTTACGTTTATTACTTGATTTTCGTTTTCTTTTAATGCTTTTTTTGCATATCCATACAATTTTTTTTTCATTTTTTTTTCTTCTTCGTTTAGCGAGTTTTCCCTCATGTCATTTAGGTCTATCATCAATAGAAAAAAAAAAAAAAAAAAAAAAAAAAAAAAAACCGTTTAGTAGGTAATAATTTGATTTTTATGCATGTGTGTGATGTTACCCCAAACTACAGGTTATACTACTACGGACTGTTATACTACTACGGACTGTTATACTACTACGGACTGTTATACTACTACGGACTGTTATACTACTACGGACTGTTATACTACTAGCCATTTCCACCATTAGACATATGTCTGGTCTTACCACAAATAAAGTGCCTCACGTCCAAGCCATTCTTACTCACATAATCATCAAACAAATGCTCCGCATCAAATATATTCACCTTACTAGTGACAAATTTATAGCGTATAGGATAATTGTTTTCATTTTTTATTTGTCCTTGGATTTTTTGTTTACTACCATAATATAAATAATTTATATTTACTGTATTTGTTTTTAGATTATTAAACATAAAAATAGTCTGACTGTTCATAAAAATTGACATAATAATAATGTTTTGAGGTTTTTGAACAAAATTACTATATTCTTCTGTTGCTATTTTATATTCCCTATATATTTTCTCTTCTTTTGTATTTTTTATTTTTATATTAATTGTCATACTTTCATTTATATCTAAATCAATAAATGTTTTATCAAATTCGATAAGTAAATTATTTTCCCTGTAATGATGTAGTTGATCATTTTTTATAACCTCCAACCGGTTTTCATTTTCCACTCCTCTTTCCACTCCTTTTTCCACTCTTTTTTCCACTCTTTTTTCATTTGTTGTTATTTGTTCTGTACCACTATCAACACCAACATCAACATTTTCATTTGTTTTTGTTTTTATTTTTATTTTCTCTAAACAATTTCTGTCATTTTTTTTTACAATTTCTCCATCTTCTGTAAAACACTTATCTAAGCAAATAATAAAAACACCTTTTTTTGTACCAACATTTTTCACTATCATCTCATGATGGTACGTTAAACCACTTTTACAAATACCAAAATTTACTATATTATTAAAACTTAAAATTGCTACTTTTTTTTTAATATATATAGGTATATAACTAACTGAATATTCACTTTGTATTTTTATATTAACTGTACATTCAATCATATTATTTAACAAATTTAAAATTTCTTTTTTTGAAGTATTTTTATATTTTTTTATATTTAAATTACAAAAAGAAAATTCAACTACTATTTTTTCACTTGTGCTTGGTGCCAATTTCTTTTTTCTTAATCCTTTTATTTTTAAATATTTACATTCCGATTCAAATATTTGAATGTTCTGTGTTTTCGTACATATATTCCTAATACTTAATTTCTTTTTTTCAATCACATTGTTTTTATTTTCCACAAATTTGTCTATATCTTCGATATTGTCGTAGTAAAACTCAAGGCACCTGGGTTCTACATCGATCACATCAAACTTATTAGTGTCATTACTTATCATAATGGTACAAAAAAACAAAGAAGCGTCTATATATATGTATGTATATATCTATATATCTATATATCTATATATATATATATATATATATATATAATTTATAACTAGTAACAAATGGTTTCGTGTTTTTACCAATGAAAAATGCTATGGTACCCGTGTAATAACAATTTTTTATTTTTTTTTTAGTACTTTTCTTGTTATAGTCACTATTGCTAAAGCTTTTTTTTTTTTTTTTTTTTTTTTTTTTTTTTTTTTTTTTTTTTTTTTAAATTCAGCAGTATAGATTATATGTATATATGCATATATATACTGTCTAATTTATAGTGTATACATATACATACACATATTAAGCACAGGAATTCTTTTCATCCAGTTTACTTATGTATTCACTATTTATTAATTGAATTTACTTATTTATTTATTTTTTTCATGCGTTATGTATAAATTAAGCAGTACAGTGTTTTTTCTATGTGTGCATTCGCGTTAAAAAAAAAAAAAAAAAAAAAAAAAAAAAAAAAAAAAAAAAAAAA
>CABPSV020000429.1:0-16490 GCA_902459845.2 Hepatocystis sp. ex Piliocolobus tephrosceles
TTTTTTTTTTTTTTTTTTTTGCCAAGTATTTGATTTTATTTAAAAAAAAAAAAAAAAAAAAAAATGCTTCTCTTTTTTAATACATATATTTTTATTCACTTTTAAAAAATTATTAAATAGTTACGTTAAAAAAAAAAAAAAAAAAAAAAAAAAACAAGAGTGATGGTTCATTAGACATTAATCTAACAATATTAACAAATTGTTTATGTCTTAAAATATAGCCATAATTTGTATAGAAAAAAAAAAAGAAAAAAAAAAAAAACTAGTATGAAATGAATATTTCGGGACCGTTAAATGTAAATAACAAAAATATAAACCATTTTAAAGATAACATTGTAGAAAATTATCCAATATCCTCCTCTACCATGTATAGTGTAACAAATAACAACCCGAATAATTCATCACATGGTTTTAATATTAACCATATAAATTATGTAAATAACACACAAAAACAAAGTTATAATTCAAAGCTTAATGCGTCAAATAATATGTATAATATGACGGAAAAACAAAATTATATGTATAAAGTTCCTCAAAATATATCTAGACAATATGATGAAAAGGGGAGTTTGAATAATAATAGAATTCATAAAATTAAAGAAAACAAAAGAAAAATGGAACCAACTATTAGTATAAATAACATACCACTTATTACACCTATAAATTACAATAATAATAATAATATACCATTAAATTTACAACATGATAACAATAATGCCCAATTTATTAATAACCAACAGAAACCAATGTATTATAATGATAGAATGTATAATGGAGATAATTATAAAAATATAAAATATGGGTATGATAAAAATTTAATACCAAATGATAAAAAAATACAAATCGTAAAGGATCAAAACAAAGAGATGATACATGTCACAAATAAACATAAAAATGAAAATTTAATGATTAAAACAGGGAGAGAAGATATTTTATCAGAAAATATGTCAAACATATATTATAATAAAATGTCAAACGAACAACAACTGTATTTAAAGGAAATGCAAAATAATAAAAATATATTAAACTTGGGAAGGAATTCACAGGATACTAGTGAGAACAATAAAATGTATGATACCCATACAAAAGAAAATATGCAAAATAGAATAAGAGATGTAAAAAATGTAACAGAAAAAACCTGGCCAGTAATGATAGAAGGTACTAAACCAATGGTTCCTAATATAACGAAAACAGTAGTAACAAAACCAGGAATATCTTCAGATTTAGTAAAGTATGGACAATATGAAAAAACTATAAGCGAACAAAATAATCATAGAGTTATAAATAAAACAGAAAATAATGAAAAATGTTTTATATATGAGAAAAATATTAGTGTACGAGGTAGAAATGAATTAAAAAGTGATATGCGTACTAAAAATTCTTTTAATAAAACATATGTAAATAGTGTATCTTATACTAGTGCAAAAGCTAATACAGGATATCGACAATTTTTAAAAAAAATGGAAGCAAATAAAACAAATGATGTAAAACTTAAGCACAGTATTTCTATAGATTTAGATGAAAATTCATTAAATTTAGATGAGGGGTTAAGAACATTTGATAGTCCTATAGTTGTTGATAAAAACCATATGTTAAAAAAATGGAATGGTTATAATTGGGAGAAATTAGAGAATGGGTACAATTTTTTTATTAAAGCAAGGTATGATAATGAAGGTAATATATGGTTATTAAATAATTCATATGAAATATTAAAATTAATAAAAAATCGATTTAAAAAAATAGGTAACCTAGCTAATGAAGAAATTGTTGATATTGATTTTGATAAAAAAAATATATTATGGGCTGTTAATCGTAAGGGTGAATTATTAAAATGGAATAAAATACAATGGAAGAAAATAAAATATACACGGTTTCATAGAGTAATATGTATTGCGTTTGATAATAAAGGGAACTTATGGGGTGTCAATTCAGAAAGAGTATTAGCAATTTGGGACGTAACAAAAAATTGTTGGAATGAAAAAAAGATTAAAGGTAATATAAAAATTGCATCAATAGCTTTTGACAGTTCTGGTCGAATGTGGGTAATTTCAATTACCGGTGCATTATTAGCATGTTCATGTGGAAAATGGGTTAATTTTGGTTTTATGTCTTTTGATGAATTAATTTCGATAGGGTTTAAGAAAGATAACAAATCGAATAAACAGCTGGTAGTGTGTTGTAAAAATGATTAGTACGTACGGTTTTAATTTCTTCACTAACACTCAAATGTAATGGCAACTTTATATTATGTTTTATGTTACCTATAGATAAAATATGTATGTAAAAGTAAGAAAGGCGCGCGCGCATTCAGCACTAATTTCTTTATTTTTTATTTTCGCAATTTATGTTATTTTTTAAGGCGATTATTTTTTAAGGCGATTATTTTTTAATGCGAGTATTTTTTAATGCGAGTATTTTTTAATGTGAGTATTTTTTAATGTGAGTATTTTTTAATGTGAGTATTTTTTAATGTGAGTATTTTTTAATGCGAGTATTTTTTAATGCGAGTATTTTTTAATGCGAGTATTTTTTAATGCGAGTATTTTTTAATGCGAGTATTTTTTAATGCGAGTATTTTTGTTTTTTTTTATTGTTTAATCGATGTAGAGCATATATATGAATGTATAAGCATATATACATGTATGTATGGATGGATGTGTTTTTAAGTGATTATGTTTCTTCTTCTGTTGTTTTTTTGTTTTTGTTTTTACATTTGCTTTTGTTTTTGTTTTTACATTTGCTTTTGTTTTTGTTTTTACATTAGCTTTTGTTTTTATTTTCGCTTTATTTTCGCCTTTTACAATGAAAACATGTGAAAGCTAAATAACCAACTTTCATACTTAATTGTTTTTAGCGATTAACATAAGAGCATTAACTGAAGTTTTGAATATCGCTATGTTGTGTTAAAACGTATAAACATATTTACATTCGTCTACAATGCTATATTTTAGACTCTTAAAGAGAAAAAAAAAAAAAAAAAAAAAAAAAAAAAAAAACAACAACACAATAACTAAAGAAGTGTTAATATGTAAGTAAAAATATGACCAATACAAATGGCTTAAATTATATTTTTTTTTTTTATTTTATTTATTTTTTTTTTTTTTTTTCTCTTTAAGGATCCAGCAAGTGGATGGAATTGTTTTGTTTTATTTTTACATTTTTTTAGTAGTTTATAAAATGTTAAGTTTAAAGTGTATATAATGTTTGTATGTACGTATACATATATTCGTACATATTTCATATAATTAATAATCTTTAATTTTTTTGTTTTTATTATTATTGATAAGGGATATAAAACATGAAAAAAAATGAGCAAATGATGAGCATACATATACATATATTTATGTGCACATGCACAATTGTACTTGAACGTTCACACTTGGACATTGGCACTTGGACGTTCGAACGTTCACACTTGGACATTGGCACTTGGACGTTCGAATGTTCACACTTGGACATTGGCACTTGGACGTTCGAACGTTCACTCTTGGAAGTTCGGATATTCACACTTGGAAGTTCGGATATTCACACTTGGAAGTTCACATTTGGATGCATGTTCACATGATAAAAATAAATTAAAAGATGTGGTTCTTCAAAAAATTTGAAAATAAAATTGTAGCATTTTGAATTAAAAAAAAAAAAAAAGGATGATACGAAATGCCAAAATGAAATCAGAGCTTAATTTAAACCAGGGGGGATGAAAAAAGCAATAAAACCAGAAAAATAACAACAAATAGATATATATATATATATATATATATATATATATATGTATGTGCAATACTTGTTGATTAACTGTGTTACACATTGTTGCATATAAGGGAGTAAGATATATTACTATACACTTGCACAATCACAAAGCAGATAAGTGATTTGTACTGTAATAAAATCAGTTTTTCTGTCACTCCTTTACTTTATTTTATTTTTTTTTACTTAATTTTTTTTTACTTAATTTTTTTTTACTTAATTTTTTTTTACTTTATTTTTTTTTTACTTTATTTTCTTCCCCTCTGCTTTTCTCACCTCTTATCGTCTCTCCTCAATTTTTTGTTCATTTTTTTTAGTAAACTCTTTTGACTGGAGGAACATGCTCCATTTCGTTATCTAAGGGTTGCATAATAACATTTCTGTAAGTAGTAAAGTAGTTTGTGTTTTCAACATTTCTATGAGTCATCCATGTTAAAGAATGTTTTAAATAATTTTTGTCGTCCCGTTCTGGGAAATCATCACGTGCATGTGCTCCTCGTGACTCTTTTCGATTTACAGCAGCTAATATAGTTTGCGATGCAAGTGTGAGTAAGTTTTCTAGCTCTAGTGTTTCTAATAGATCAGTATTCCATGTTAATGTTTTATCAGTAATATAAATATCTTTAAAAGATGAACAGATTTCTAATATTTGATTATATCCTTTATCTAATAAAGGACCAATACGAAAT
This sequence comes from Hepatocystis sp. ex Piliocolobus tephrosceles, assembly GCA_902459845.2. Taxonomy (NCBI): domain Eukaryota; phylum Apicomplexa; class Aconoidasida; order Haemosporida; family Plasmodiidae; genus Hepatocystis; species Hepatocystis sp. ex Piliocolobus tephrosceles. The sequence goes on from CABPSV020000429.1 coordinate 4,437, forward strand.
ACAGCAGCATGTTTTTGCATACATACTTGCATATTTTTTCTAATCTCAGATGTTCGCATAGTTCCTTTATTATATCTAATTTGATCTAATCTTGCTATAGTATCTTCTCCTATATTAGTACTATGATTTATTTTTGGTATGTTTGGTTTGTCTATTTCCATAATTGTTAATGCTGCTCTTTTACCAAATACAACAATATCTAATAAAGAATTTGCACCTAATCGATTAGCTCCATGAACAGATGCAGAAGCAGCTTCTCCTGCTGCATATAAACCATTAACAATAATATCGTCTTCTTTTTCTTTTTGTATATTTTTTTTTTTTTGAGATGTTAAATTTGTTAATAATTTATTCATAGTTGTACGTTGTGTTAATACTTGTGTTTTATAATTAGTTGGTATACCACCCATATTATAATGAACGGTAGGAAGTACAGGTATATATTCTTTTGTTACATCTACTCCTGCAAATATTTTTGCTGTTTCCATTATACCTGGTAATCTTTCTTTAATAGTTTCATTTGATAAATGAGTTAAATCCAAATAAATATGATCACCGTTAGGACCACATCCTCTATTTTCATTTATTTCTATTGTCATAGCCCTACTAACTACATCTCTACTTGCCAGATCTTTCGCTTTAGGTGCATATCTCATCATAAAGGCTTCTCCTTCTTTATTACGTAAAATACCCCCTTCACCTCTACAACCTTCTGTTATTAAACATCCTGCTGGATATATACCTGTAGGATGAAATTGAACAAATTCTAAATCTTGTAAAGGTAATAAACTTCTTGCTACAATTGCATTTCCATCACCTGTACATGCATGAGCAGAAGTACAAGATAAATAAGCTCTACCATATCCGCCTGTTGCTATAACTGTATGTGGAGTAAAAAATCTATGAATTTTACCATCTGCTATATTAATACAAATTACACCTATACATTCATCAGGTGTATTCATTAATAAATCTAATACAAAATATTCAACAAAAAAAATACAATTAAATGATAAAGATTGACCATATAAAGTATGTAACATAGCATGTCCTGTTCTATCTGCAGCAGCAGCACATCGATACGCTTGTCCACCTTTTCCAAATTTTAAACTTTGTCCACCAAAAGCACGTTGATATATTTTTCCATCCTTTGTTCTTGAAAAAGGTAAGCCATATTCTTCTAATTCTAAAACTGATGCAGGTGCTTCTCTACACATATATTGAATTGCATTTTGATCTCCTAACCAATCAGAGCCTTTAATTGTATCATACGCATGCCATCTCCAATCATCTTCTGTCATGTTACCAAGAGATGCATTTATACCTCCTTGTGCTGCAACTGTATGAGATCTTGTTGGAAATAATTTACTTATACATGCCACTTTATATTTGTTTTTGGATAATTCTAATGCCGATCGTAATCCTGCTCCACCAGCTCCTACAATAACAGCATCATAATAATGGTCAACCACTTCATAACTTTTTAATTTTAAGCTGGAAAATTGGCAATGTTTAAATTGCATAAAGCGTAAATACTTATTCCCGCTCCTTATCATTATTATCCTTACTTTTTTCTAACCTTACTTTTTGCTAACCTTACTTTTTGCTAACCTTACTTTTTGCTAACCTTATTTTTTTTTTTTTTTTTTTTTTTTTTTTTTTTTTTTTTTTTTTTTTTTCTGATTGGTACAGACGTTAGTACAACGGTTATTTTGTAGGAACAACTGAAAAAGTGACTGAAAAAAATTTTATTGTGTTATATAGAATTTGAGTTTATCAGCATTTATCTGTTTTAAAAAATTTCGAAATATTGATAACTTTTTAGCAAATTGGGTTTGTATACATAATTGGTATGTAAACATATATATATATATATATATATATCGCACACATATGGGATTATACCATAAAAATGTGTACAGACCTATATACACATGTATATATCTATTTTTATTTTAAAAAATAGAATAATATGGCGAAAATTATTTGTATAGCTTATTCTACATGAATATAATATTAATTAAAAACTAAAAAAAAAAAAAAAAAAAAATGTAAACAAAGTTGTAAAAAAAATTATAAAAAAGGTTATAAAACAAGTTATAAAAAAGTTTATAAAAAAGTTTATAAAAAAGGTTATAAAAAAGGTTATAAAAAAGGTTATAAAATTGTAAAAAAAAAAATGAAAAATGAAAAATTATAGTAAGATGTAAAAAAAAATGTATGTACAAGTAGAAAAAAAATTTTGGGGATAAGCTATATATAATATAAAATGTGTATATAACATACATATGTCGAGGTTTTTCCAATAATGGTAAGCTTCTTCACAATATATATGAATGTGTTGTGTTTGCATATTCAGTAAAATTAGAGCAACCAATTGGCATTTCTTTTTTTTATTGTCACCATTTTTTTTCTCTTTAAAAAAAAAAAAAAATGTATAAATAAAGTAAAGTTAAAAAAAAAAAAAAAAAAAAAAAAAAAAAAAAACGTATAATTCAAACGGTTATATATATATATATATATATATATATATTATAGCATGAATGACATAAGCAAATGCTCGTGTTTCCGCTTCAAAGTAAATTGCTAAGGAGAAAATTCCCCATTGGGAATAATAATAACTAAGAACTAGTTTTATGCTATATTCATTATGTTTTGCCCTTAAAAACAGTTTACTATTTATTTTGTGCTCTCACTTATTTGCTCGTTTTTTTGCTTTTTTCATCTAACACGCAAATAAATTTTCACAATTCAATGAAGTTGTACGGTTGATGATACATAAAAAAAATAAACAAACAAAGTAAGTATAAAAAAATAAAGATAAAAAAATAAACGTAAAAAGATAAAAATTAAAAAACATGTAAACATATAACATTTAACATGGGAACATGGAAACATACAAATATGTAAACATATCAGCATAAAAAATATATAATCGCCAAAAAAAAAAAAAAAATAAAATAAAATAAAAGGATTAAAGGAAGCAAGAAAGAATCAGGATATATGTAAAGAACAAAGGTAAAAAAGTAGGTTGCATCTTACACGTTATATAATAAAAAAAAAAAACAAAAAACAATCACTGTGTTATAAGTTCTGCATTATGAATATTTTGTTATCATGTTAAAAAAAAAAAAAAAAAAAAAAAAAAAAAAGGAAGACCTTAAGTATAGGAAATAAGCCAGTTTGATATAAGCATGTGGTAATAGAGTTATGTATGTACATTTTTGCATTTGTTTATATTGCATTTTTTTTTTTTTTTTTTTTTTTTTTTCCACACTTATGTTAATTAGTTTATATGAAGGTGGTTATATAAATATACTTATTTTATTTTATTTTTTAAGCTCGTTTATTTGAAAAGTAGTAATGTATTATATAGCTACCACGCATTCCGTATTACTTATTATTTCTCGCTTACACCAAAAAAAAAAAAAAAAAAAAAAAAAAAAAAAAAAAAAAAAAAAAAAAACAGAAAAAAACAAAAAAGAGTATAGGAAAAAAAAAATAAAGCAAAAAAAAGCAAAACAAAAATAAAAGGAATTACGAAATGCGTAAAATATATTTGCAATACATGTTTACATTTAAGTGATGCATTTTTTTTTTTTTTTTAAGAAAGTTAAAAATAAGTCGTAAACGATGACTATTTAATACCAAAAATGTGCAAAAACATAAAAAATTAAAATAAAATAAAACATAATATATTAGAATAACAATAAAAAAAATAAAATAAAAAATTAATAAAATAAAAAATTAATAAAATAAAAAATTAATAAAATAAAAAATTAATAAAATAAGTCTATACAAATGCTTATTCGTTTCACTGTTAAGAAAGAAAAAAGAGTTTAAGAAAGAAAGTATTTTTTTTTTTTTTTTTTTTTTTTTTTTTATACATATATGAACTTGTTTGATATACATGAATTTTTTTTTTCATTTTAACATTAGTTAAAGTTATAATGCCTAATTTTTAAGTTTTATTAAAATATAAATAGGATATATGTATGTAACGTTTGTGTGTGTGTGATTGTGTCTTATCAGTAAAACAACTTAGTATGTTTGTATTTGTAAATTTAAGCAGTAATTATAAAATAAGTTGGTAATAGAGGAGAGAAAAAAAAAAAAAAAAATTGAAGCAAATCAAAGCAAATCAAAGCAAATCAAAGCAAATCAAAGCAAATCAAAGCAAATCAAAGCAAATCAAAGCAAAACGAAGCAAATCAAAGCAAAACTAAGCAAAGCTAAGCAAAGCTAAGCAAAGCTAAGCAAAGCTAAGCAAAGCTAAGCAAAACGAAGCAAAGCTAAGCAAAGCTAAGCAAATCAAAGCAAATCAAAGCAAAACTAAGCAGAGCTAAGCAAAACGAAGCAAAGCTAAGCAAATTGAAGCAAAACGCTTATGATCTTACTACAATTTTAGAAAAGTATTATTGACTTTTGTTATAAATGGCTAAGTCTAAATAAATAACCAACCAACGAATTAATTGTTTTATTATTATTTGTTTTGTTTGTCTTAGTTTTGTTAAAAAATAAAAACAAAAAAATGGTAATTAGTAAAAATGGAATTTATTCGAAGCTGACAGGTAATAAAACTGCTTTCATTCGAACCGCTTTCATTTGAACTACTTTCATTTGAACTACTTTCATTTGAACTACTTTCATTTGAACTACTTTCATTTGAACTACTTTCATTTGAACTACTTTCATTTGAACTACTTTCATTTGAACCGCTTTTATTTGAAATATATACCCAATTAAACACTAAAATAAACACTAAAATAAACACTAAAATAAACACTAAAATAAACACTAAAATAAACAATAAAATAAACACTAAAATAAACAATAAAATAAACACTAAAATAAACAATAAAATAAACACTAAAATAAACAATAAAATAAACACTAAAATAAAAATTAAAATAAACACTAAAATAAACACTAAAATAAACAATAAAATAAACAATAAAATAAACACTAAAATAAACAATAAAATAAACAATAAAATAAACACTAAAATAAAAATTAAAATAAACACTAAAATAAACACTAAAATAAACAATAAAATAAACACTAAAATAAAAATTAAAATAAAAATTAAAAGAGTACAAAAAGGGAAAATCGTTTTTTACATAGTTACTAAATAGATATAAAAATATAAATACATAAAACATTTTTTTTTTTTTTTTTTTTTTTTTTTTTTTTTTTTTTTTTTTTTTTTGCAGGTCTAATGACTGACTTATTTAAAATGAGTACCGAAAACATAAACACACCAGTAAATGAAAATATGAGTGATTTAGAAGAAGCTATTTTTTATGGAAGTAGTAGTATAAAATGTCGTAAGGTTATATTTGTTAAAAAGTTAATGCATTTTTTGAACAATATTACGTATAATGATTTTAAAAAATATATATACCCATTGTTAGTAAAGTTAAGTAATGATAGTTTAGAAATCAAATATGAAATATGTAATACAATTGGTGATTTGTGTGCATATTTATTACAAAATAATAATTATAATTATGGTTCATCTGAAGTTATAAATTTACTTTTTCCAATAATAAAAGATTTTATTCAGAATTATAATAATAATAAAATTATAATTAATCGTATTATGGAAGCTTTTTTAATTTTATCAACACATATAACTACAAGATATAGAAAGAGTGTTATTTTTCCTTTTATACATACACTTTTGATTAGTGATGAACATAGAAATATAGGTCTTATTTTATTAATAAAAATGTGTTCAATATTTCAGAATAATAATATAATATATAATACTATGTTACCTTATGTAGAATTTATTAGTAAAAATGTATATAGTACAGTTATTGCTACAATTATTGATAAAACTCTTTTTAAAATAGTTGCTGGTATTGATACAGATAATAATAAAAATCAAACTAATATAAATTATATCTGTGAGAAAAGTAATGATATATTTACAAATTTATTAAACTTAAATAATAGTTTTATTAATAATAATAATAGTAATAATAATATTAGTATGAATAATAATAGTAATAATAATATTAGTAATAATAATAGTAATAATAATATTAGTAATAATAATAATAATAGTAATAATAATATTAGTAATAATAATAATAATAATAGTAATAATAATATTAGTAATAATAATAATATTAGTAATAATAATAATAATAGTAATAATAATAATAGTAATAATAATATTAGTAATAATAATAATAGTAATAATAATATTAGTAGTAAATTTTATATTTCTGCTAATCTTTACACAATTTGTAGACTTACTGATGAAGAACATTTTCTACGTCTTTTTTTTATTTTAACAAATTTATGTTATGATGAAAATGACACTGTAAAAATTATAAATATATTTAATTGTGTTCAGATTAGTTGTCGTTATTCAAAAATAATATTATATTATTTTTTTTTACCACTATTTAATAATTTTTTAAAAAATGAAAATGTATATATTTTTTATTATGCTTTGATCAATTTATTTTCTTTTATATATATGTTAGAAGATATAGATATAATACATCCATATTATATACGGAAAATAATCTTTTTTTTTAATAACATGTTTTCTTGTCATTCCTTTACATTAAATTATTTATATGATTTAGCTAAAAGAAAAAATAATTATTTTTTATTGGGTACGTCACAAGCGCAAACAGATACTTCTCTTGGTACTTCTGTGGCTACATCTGTGGCTACATCTGTTGGTACTACTGTTGGTACATCTGTTGGTACATCTGTTGGTACATCTGTGGCTACATCTGTTGGTACTACTGTTGGTACTACTGTTGGTACTACTGCAGAAATTAGTCATATGAGTGAAAAAAAAATAAATGTAACGTGTATAGTTGATGAATTAGATGATGCAGTAACTGCATGTAATTTGTACGTACCTACCGATGTTGAAGTAATTAATAACGTACACTCATCTATTGAAGAATCGAAAATATGTATAACATTAAATTCGAATATATCAGATGTAGAAAAAACAGAAAAAAATTCATTAAATATAAATATGAATAAAAATTATTCAAATAAATATGATGAAATAGTAGATATATTTACATGTGATTATAAAAAAAATATATTTTCTGATAATACCCAAACGAATCATATCAGTTCTGACAAAATAGAATCATGCTTGTCTGAAGATAATAAACATGAATGTAACATTACCGATTTTCTGAGTGTTGAAGAAAATAATTATACAAACATAAAAAATGTAGAAAAGGAAAGAGGAAATGAAAGAGGAAACTGCAGTTATAATACAAACCATGGTTATAATACAAATCATGGTTATAATACAAACCATGGTTATAATACAAATCATGGTTATAATACAAACCATGGTTATAATACAAACCATGGTTATAATACAAACCATGGTTATAATACAAACCATAGTTATAATACAAACCATGGTTATAATACAAACCATAGTTATAATACAAACCATGGTTATAATACAAACCATGGTTATAATACAAACCATAGTTATAATACAAACCATGGTTATAATACAAACCATAGTTATAACAACAAAAATGGAAAAGACAAAAGTGAACTACCAATATATACAAACGTGCTTGGTGATAATAAATCCTCAAGTATAACAAAAAAGTTAATTTACTCAAAACATATTTCTTTATCGTTAGATCGAAAAAGATTATCCGTAATAAACTCAAATATACCATCCTGTATTTTTTTTAATAATAGTTATATCAATAATCTCATAATTAGTAATAATCATTTTTGTTTAAGTGTTAAGCAACTTTTTCAAACACATGGTTCAGATTGTTTTGTTTGCGATACTCTTGATGGTAGTATAAAGATGTTAGCTGACAAATATGGTGAAAAAAATGGAAAAAGCTATGAACAAAAATGTGAACAAACGAGCGATTATACGCAGGGTGAATATCCATGCGGAAAAGACAAGAACCAAAAAGAACAACCCACAAATAAACAAATGAGTAATAATAGTAGTAATAATTTTTTTTATACAAACACAATGAATAAAGAACAAAGTAAAGATGAAGGAAAAAATACAACATATATAAATAATAATTCAACAAAAGATATAAGTGATTGTACACCGGATTTAACTTTACATGAATTATTTGAAATAGATAATATTTTCAACGATAGTAATAATTTATTTATACGTTTAATAAAAGAATGTTGTTATGGTGGTATGAATTTAATTAATAATAATATTATATATAATAAAATATTTGGTAATAAAAAAAAAAAAAAAAAAAAAAATGAAAATAAAGTTTATAAAAAAATACAAAGTAAGAAGAAAGATGAAGATAATGAAAAATATACAAATTTGAATTTTTATTATAAAATGAATGAAGATATAGATAATGAAAGTATGTATAATGTTGAATATATAGATATAGATTTATTAAAAAAGAGATATGTTTTTGATTCTTTAAATAATATAATAGTATTACATAATGTAAATGCAATATATATATTTACATTACATATACCACTATTAGTTTTAGTACTGAAAGAATATTTTTTTGCTTTATTTTCTCATGTTTTTTTTTTTATATGTACACATCCATATTACATAATAAGAAAAACAATAGCCTCTTTATTTTATGACATATTATGTAATTTGTTTGAAGCGAATGTAGTAGGTGTAAATGCAGATAAATTACAAAAAGAAGAAAAAAGGGTTAAAATTTTATTAAAAAATAAAAAAAATAATTATGTTACTAAATTGTTAAATAATGACAACACAATTAAAAGTTTGTCAGAATCAGATAAAAACAAACAACCAATTGTTAATAATAATATTATGTTGGAAAAAAAAAAAAAAAATGAAAAAAATTGCTATGTTAAAAACATAGATGTTGATCATGTACATCCTGAACATTTTCATACAAAAGCAAGCAAAAAAACACATAATGAAAATTACGAATCTGACGACAGTAAAAAAAGTAGAAAAGATAAAAATAGTGTGTATGCTGAAGTTAATATATCCAAAGATGTTATTAGTGGGGTTTGTGAAGAAGACACATGTTTTAGTAAAAATTATAGTACCGTTGTTGGTGATAACGATGGTTATAAAAACGGCCATAAAAAAGACGATAGTAAGGATAATAAAAACGAAGATGGCAAGGATGATAAAAACGAAGATAATAACGACGGTTATGAAGACGGTTATGACGACGGTTATGACGACGATTATGACGACGATTATGACGACGATAGTGAAAACATTATTACCAAAATAAAAAACAAAATAAATATTAATTTGTACGAAAGTGATTTTTTTATAAATGAAAAATCTGAGAATTTTTTTTTTTACAACAAATATCTTACTAAATATGAAAGTATTTATATAAAATTTATTCAAAAATTTAAAAAATATTATGAACAAGATACACCTTTATTTTATTTTCATTTTTTTATTGTTTATTTTTTGAAAGATACAAATGTATTAGTCAAAAAAGCTATTCTAAAAAAATTCGACAAAATAATAACATTTTTTCCGACTAACGTATATATAAAATTTATTTCTCATTTGTCAAATATATTAAATTTTAAAACATTAAATTATTCTTTACGTAAAAAAGTATCCAAGGCTGTGATAAAAATTGTGTCACAATGTAGTAATGCTGCATTGGTACGAGGACATTTATATCCGATTTTTGAAAAGTAGGCACTAATGTTTGTGTTGATATTTGTTTGTGTGGGTGGGTACCTGTTTGTACGTTTTTTTTTTTTTTTTTTGTCCATATTTTGTATATACATTTATCCATTCACTTGTAAACATATGTTTTTTTTTTTTTTTTTTTTTTTTCTTGTTAGACTATGCAAGGACGATGTTGCTGCTATCCGAACATACACTGCGAATCATTTTTATTTTTTTTTAGTTAAGGGATGTCCGAAAATATAGTACTAATCTTAATAAAACAAAATTGCTCCTTTTATTTTTTTTAATTATTTTATTTTATTTTATTTTTTTTTTTTGACATATTAACAAATACTTTTTTGTTATAGTTATATGATGGATGCATCATAAGAAATGTTAAAAGAAAAAAACAATTCAAAAATAAATTATAATAAAAATAATTTATAACTTTATAAGTTTATTTATTTATTTTTTTTTTTTTTTTTATAGCAAGTTTTTTAAAGGCGGTGGGCCTATACTTCCATTGAATGAATACAAAAAAGGTTTGCTTTTCAAAAAAAAAAGAAACAAAAAGAAATAAGATAAAAATGAATTATATATGGAAAGTAAATGTATAAAAAAAAAAAAAGTTATATTTTATCTAATCGTGCGCATTTAATAGTTACAAAATTAGGCAGATTTTAATTATTGGAAATTAAAAATAAATATATTTTTTAATTTTTTAATTTTTTAATTTTTCAATTTTTCAATTTTTTAATTTTTTAATTTTTTAATTTTTTAATTTTTTAATTTTTTAATTTTTTAATTTTTTAATATAAATTGTATAGATATAATAGTTACAAATGCTGACAACTTAAAACTAAGGGGTTTATGTTTTATAGATACAGAGGAGGTTTCTTTAATAAAAGCAGCAATAGTAACATTTGCCAGGTGAAAATTTAATAATTTAGTACATTTTTGATTATATACTTATTATTATGCTATTCAATATGTTGTTGTTTGTATGGCGTACAACAAAAGTACATTTTTGTTTACATACAATAATTTATTTGTGTGGTATTATATATATATATAAATATATATGTTCACACTTAATGTATTTTTTTATCCATATACACCCTCAGGAGTAACCATTTTCAAGACAGACAAGTTTTCATAAAAATGTGCGACGGAATAGTAAAGTAATAATAAAAATAAAATGGAAACATAATATGCGCATATATGTGTGTTCATATGTATATCCATTTGAATCTACATAAAGTCTGATAACACTTGGACATATACCCTTGTGTACATGCAAGTGCGTATATCATATATATCATAATATATATATATATATATATATATTTTTTAATCATAGCGAATGCCCTTTGAATTTGTTTTTGTTATATTTTTTTAAACCATTTATTAATTTATCTGATGATAAAATTAACGTTGTTCGCATAAGTTGGCACAAATGTGCTGTTTCGCATTACAAAAAAGGGGGAGCACTTTCAAACATACATAAAGTGAGTCTATATATATATATATATATATATATATATGTACATACGTACTTATTTGTGTGTTGTATTATTAACGATATTACTTCATTTTATATTTTTATATTGTGCTTAAAATTCTAAGTGCTCTTATTTGTTTTAGTATATAGCTAAAGTTATATACGTGCGTGTATTTATATTTTAACAATAAAAATTGCATCACGTGTTTATTTATTTATTTATTTATTTATTTATCAATCTGCCCATCCGTCTATCCATCCACCTGCCTATCCATACATACATACATCCATCTATTTTTTTTTTTTTTTTTTTTTTTTTTTAGATATATGAACAAATTAATAAAACGAGCGAAACAAATAAAAAAATTAGTGTTACAAAAAATGACACCGCGGATGTTAATAATTCCAATAATTCATCTTATGATACTTTTGACGTTGAAGATTTGAATGCTTGTTCTTAAGACTTAGGAATTTAAATATAAGCACACGTATATAGATATATGCATGTATTAGTTTGTTATATATAAAAATAATTAATATATTATTAAATGTTTATATATGTATATATATTTTTTTTTTTTAAATACCCGTTAATCATCTTAATATTTTAGTTTTCAAGTTTACTATACAAAATTTTTAACTATTTATATTTACATTTCATTTGTTCTTATTAAAACATTGTTCATAGCATGTTATTGATTGTGTATATTAGTTTAATTAAAAAAAAAACAATAGAAAAAATGTTTCGAGTATATATATATATATATATATATATTTAAACTTTTTTTTTGTTTCTTTTTTCAACTTTCTACTTTCCACTTTATTTGTTTATTTGTTCAAATTTGTAAAACTTACAAATTTATTATTATTATTATTATTATTATTATTTATTGAGTCATTTGAATTT
>CABPSV020000430.1:0-12500 GCA_902459845.2 Hepatocystis sp. ex Piliocolobus tephrosceles
ACTATTTAACTGTAATCATAAGATGTAGAAAGCAAAAGAAACAAACTTATACGTTTCATTTTTATTTATTTGAAAAAAAAAAAAAAAAAAAAAAAAAAAAAAAGTAGTTTACTTTCTGTTTAATTATAAATAATTGCATATATAAACGTTTATACGTATAAATTTATCAATACTTTATCATAATACATAAACAAAAATTAAAATAAAAGTAAATTCAAATGGTACAACTTAAGGAGTAAACTGATTAAAAAAAAATAAGTAATTTTATGGCTTGTTTTTATTTTATGAAGTGTTATAAAGCGTTATAAAGCGTATATGCCATATTTGTACAAATATATACATGTATAAGCATTACCACTAAAACAATTTTATGAACCACATGTTTTTATAACTAAATACTTGAAAATGCAAATTGTTCGAAACAAAATAATACATTGTCTTTTGTAAATTAACCAAGAGTTGTAACTTATCTATTTTTTTTTTTTTTTTTTTTTTTTTTTTTTAAATTGCTACAAGAACATTTAAAAATTACAGCGTTAAACAAGTTCGACTCAATAAGTGCTTATATTTATAAGCGCGTAACCAAGAAAAAAAAAAAAAAAAAAAAAAAAAAAAGAACGCAGAAAAATTGCTTTATTATACAGAATGTAATTTACAATGTAACACTTAAAGTTTTATAAGCGATAATTCATAAATAATGAATACATCATGTTATAAGAATTTATTTAAAATGTACATCAATAAAAAAAAAAAAAAAAAAAAATATATATATATATATATACATATAAATAAATAAAAAAAAAAATATACATATAAATAAATATATATATGTATATATAACACTCTACGTGATGACACAATCTAAGCGGTTACTCATCTTTGCATGCACATATTGAAATTAAAAACGCGGACGGATTGTTAAATATAAGAACATTTACATAAAGATAAAATCATATAAATACATGGTATACATATATATATATATATATATGTACACATTTTAAAGAAATAAAAGAATGAATCATAAAAAAGCAAAACATGTATGTATTTTTAAAAAATATACAAAATACTTGAAAATATATACATTTCAATTATTCTTTACTCGTTTCATTTTCTTTTTTTTTCTTTCTGTTTACATTTATCAATTACTTACACACTTATTTATATACTAGCACATATGTACACTCACTTGAAAATATAGCTTACACACACACATATTTTGTTATACGAGTTAATTTTTTTTTTTTTTTTTTTTTTTTTTACATTATAATGTATATAAATTGTTATATAAAACACATTCTTATGTATATGCATAAGTTTGTATTAATTTACATAAATTTAATCACAGAATGTTTGATCTGTCTGGATAATAAATGGCCATGTTAAAAGAGATGGATCATATCCAGCTACATAAAGTGAGTTGATAAGTTTGTTATATGTGTCTAAAAGTACAGTTCTGTTTCTTGATATAATAATCATAGGTTCTGTTGATTTTTCTCCTCCAATAATTACATGTTCGTATTCATTTTTATCATTAGTTTCAGCATAGATAATGTTCATGTTATCGTTTAATAAAACTTGTTGGTGTCCTTCAACTAAATATACACTAGCATTAAATACTTCAACAGAGTTAGTGTTTTCATCAACTTCTTTATTTAAAATAAATTTAAATGTTAATTCAGATTTTTTCTCATTAAAAATATAATTTCTGTTACAAGAAAAGCTAACTAATATATAGCCAATTTTACCATCTAAGTTTAAGCCTGAAAAGTCATACTTTGTACACCTGCATAATAATCCTGGGAATATTTTATCTGATACGTTTGTGGCTATTTCATAATATGTACCCTTAAGTTGTTCAAAATTTATGTTCTTCGTAATAACGTGTACAATTCCGTCCTACAAAAAAAAAAAAAAAAAAAAAAAAAAAAAAAAAGTCAAAAATATGATGTCATATATGTATGTAAGCATGTGCTTATGTATAGATATATATAATGCTTGGTCTGTATGTTGAAAGTTTTTCTTAAGGCACTAAAACTATGTTATTTTCCTTATCCCCAGCATTGGTCATATATATATGACCAATATTGATATAAGTATAACATATGAGAATATGGAATGCCAAAAAAACTAATCACCAATACTTAATAGGCATGTAGATATGCACATAATATATATATATATATAAATATACATATATACATATGTACATATATGTATTGTATGAGCAAAGGGTATATAGAATGCCATGAAAACTAGTTATCAATACTTAATAGGCATGTAGATATGCACATAATATATATATATACAAATATACATATATACATATGTACATATATGTATTGTATGAGCAAAGGGTATATAGAATGTACGGTATAGCTAAATGGGTTGGGCAAATATAAAAAACGTGTATTTTTGCCATTTATGAATATAATTAAATATCTTTTGTTTTTTTTCGTTTACCATGTGGTTTGCAATTTTATTATTGTTATTTTTTAGATTTCTTTGTTTCTTAAACAAACGCCTTTCATTCATGTTGTGTTATATTTATGTTGGTCTCAAATAATTCATTGTAAAACTGCGACATATAAAAAATATTTGTAGGTCCAAATAAATGTATGAAGAGAAATTAGTAAAATAATAAAAAAATTGATAACAAAAATGTATATATATGTATATATGCATATATGTATATAGTATGTATTAATGTATGTATGTATGCACGTATGTACCAATGTATGCATGTATGTATGTATGTATGCACTTATGTATGTATGCACTTATGTATGTATGCACGTATGTACCTATGTATGTATGTTTTTTTTTTTTTTTTTTTACATATTTATATTCATACATTTAAAAAAAAACAAACCCTATAATGCAACGTTTTTTTTTTTTTTTTTCTTTTTTTTTTTTTTTTTATATGTATTTTAAAAATATAAATTTCTTCCAAGACATTACATATATGAAATACGTAAACAAATTGGATATAATATATTAAAAAAAAATAAATAATTAAATAAATAAATAAATAATTAAATAATTAAACTTGCGCTCATACGTCTCTGACATATATATATATATATACATATAAGTGCTTAAACATCTTTTTTTTTTTAAATAAACTATAACATTGTTAAAAAACTTTAATATGTACCAGATAAAGGGATATTTTAAATAAATATGTACATGTGTATGTATATGTGTGTACATAATTTAAAAAAAAAAAACAAACAAAAAAAAGGAAACGAAAAAATACAAACAAAAAAAACTGTCAAAAAAAAAAAAAATATTTAAGGGTAAAAAAAAAAATAAATAAATAATAAATAATAATAAAATGTATCACTCATTAATTAAATTATTTATTTATAAAGCCCTTTTAAACTTTAGTAATAATATTTTCCTCAAACTAATACCAAAATCACATTTATCATATTTAACATTTAGTAAACCAATTAATGAAGCCAAAATCTGTTTGTTTATCAATCCCTTTTTATATAATAACTGTCGAAAAAAAATTAAAAAATACTTAAATAAAATTAACATGTGTCCATTAAACATAGACAGCCATAAAGATTTACTTGATAGCTTAAAAGTCAGAGGAGTAATTGAAGATGACGATGTTTATAATACAATGATACAGGTGTGTATGATTTTTTTTTTTTTTTTTTTTTAATAAAAACGTAATACATATACATATATATATATACAATTTTTATTTTTTTTTTATAATAAATTAACAAATGTATCTTAAAATGCCTAAGGTCTTTAGGGTTTCTTCACATGTACATATATGTATACATGCATGCTTGCTTGCTTTTTTTTTTTTTTTTTTTTTTTTTTTTTTTTTTTTTTTTTTTTTTTTTTTTTTTTTTTATATTATAATTATATAGGTTGATAGAGGGAAATATATAAAAGAAAATCCATATGCTGATACACCTGTTTATATATGTCAAGGAGTTACAATATCTTCTCCACATATGCATGCCTTATCTTTAAAACAGTTGATGGGTGTATTGAAACCTGGGGCAAGGGCTATTGATGTGGGTAATAATGTTAGGAAAAAAAAAAAAAAATAGTAAATAAATAGTAAATAAATAGTAAATAAATAGTAAATAAATAGTAAATAAATAGTAAATAAATAGTAAATACATAGTAAATAAATAGTAAATAAATAGTAAATAAATAGTAAATAAATAGTAAATAAATAGTAAATAAATAGTAAATAAATAGTAAATAAATAGTAAATAAATAGTAAATAAATAGTAAATATGTATATGACCCATTTGGGTATATTACACTAGCTTGTATTACTATGTTATTCTATTATACTACACTTTATTTTATTTTATTTTATTTTTTCCTTTTGGACAGGCTCCGGGTCTGGGTATTTAACCGTGTGTATGGCCATGAGAACCGAAGTTTTAAAAAATAAAAATTCATTTGTTATAGGGATAGAAAGAGTAAAAGATGTTGTGGACTTTTCACTAGAAAATATAAAGAACGATAAACCGGAGTTATTAAAGCTAGATAATTTTAAAATAATTCATAAAAATATTTATAAATTAAGTGAAGAGGAAAAAGAAATGTTAGGTTTGTTTGATGCTATACATGTCGGTGCTTCGGCAAGTGAACTTCCCCAAGTCTTAGTTGACTTGTTAGCTGAAAATGGAAAACTAATTATTCCATTAGATGAAGGATATACACAGGTTTTATATGAAATTACAAAAAAAAATGGAAAAATTATAAAAGATCGATTGTTTGAAGTTTGTTTTGTAACCTTGAAAAAAAACTAATTTATTATAAAAATAACCACACACACACGCATATATAAACACATATATAAACACATATATGTGAAACACACGCCCGAATTGTTAGCACATACATGTACATACATAAATACTAAATATTGATATTTTTGTTTATTTTTATGATTTTATTATTCTCTACTTAGTATTATTTTGTTTTATGTTTGTCCTTAACAATTTTAGAGACTTATTACCCTGTTTTGTTATATTCATATCATACGATTTATCCCTTATTTAACTTTACTTTATTTAGAACTGATTTATTCTTTTTTGTACATTTATGTGTTGTGATTTGTAACTTTACTTATATAAAAACATTCGAATTATTATTAGTTACATTTTTCCCAATTTTAAAATAATTAATGTATGGCGCATATTGAATGTAAACTATAAATATTGTTTTTTAATGTTAATATGTTTTTTTATATATTTCTACATTTTGCATATATGTATATACAACTTATATAGTAGCCTCTTTGTTATTTATTTTGCTCAGTTTTACTATATTCTACTTTATTTAATTTTAGATTTTTTTTTTATAGTTTATTTATTTTTATAATTTATTTAAAAGAACACTGAAAAAAAAGGTTTGATCTAATTCCTCTTTCAGTTTTCACAATACATAAAATACGTACGTACATATATCTATATATACGTATCCCACATTTTTGTTAGAATGTTTTTATCGTGTTTGATTTTTTTTTGAAACCTGATTTAAAAATTTCATATACACAGATACATATATAGGTGTACGTATTTTTGTGTACAACATAGATATGTAAGTGCTTATATGTAATCCACTATGATTTTCACAATAATAATTACAAACCAACATTAACAAATAAAAAAAAAAAAAAACACTGATAGTTTATATAGACTTCTGTATTATATCTGCACAACCTATTTGTTGTAACAATATATTATGATGCATTTTTTTTTTTTTTTCTTTCTTTCTTTTTTTTTTTTTTTTTTTTATTTTATTATATTATCATTATTTTATTATGTTATTATTATTTTATTATATTATCATTATTTTATTATATTAAACTAAATTTTATTTTAATAACCTTATAATGTTTAATTCGTAGTAAAAAAAGAACTTTATTTTTTTTTTTTTTTTTTTTTTTTTTTTTTTAAATCACTTTTAACATTCAAGCGTTAAAAAAGAAAAAAATTACTCATGTTGTTTAAAAAAAAATGAACACACAAAAAACTAGCCAAGTGGTAAAAAAAAAAAAAAAAAATAATTTTATAAATAATGTCTCCAATTTAAAGTTATATATAATATTACGCGCATGAATTTTGTGAATAAAAAAACAGACAAAAAAGGGGAAAAATAAAGAATAAAACGGAATTATAAATAATAAAACGGAATGAGAAGTAAAATTAAGCAAAACGGAGCAAAGCGAAATAAAAACAAAGAGGTAACTAAAACTCGCGTATAAATAAATAAATAAATTCAAATTTGATAATTACTCCCCACCTAAAAAAAAAAAAAAAAAAAAAAAAAAAAATATGAACAATACTACAAAGAAACAAATAGTTAGTAATTTAAAAAAAAAAATGTAAATGATAGTATCGAAGGGTATATATTAGTCACAGATTGTAATTTTTTATGCCAAAAAAAAAAGTAAAAAAAAAAAAAAAAAAAAAAAAAAAAAAAAAAAAAAAAAAAAAAAATGGAAGATAACGTCTCCAAAACAAGTAAAACACGTCTTAACAATGTAAACAACGATATCGATGTCGAATTATTTGGATTGGATGAGTTAGAAATATTACAACAAAATAATGAATCGAATGAATTGAAAAAAACAAACAGTGATGATAATTTGTTATTTGAAGAATTAAAAAATCTTAACGAAAACGATTTTATTTTTTTTGATAATAGTAAAAATGAAAACAGCGTAACTAGTGATGAAGAATACAGTAGTGAAAAAACAGATAGTAGTGAAAAAACAGATAGTAGTGAAAAAACAGACAGTAGTGAAAAAACAGACAGTAGTGTAGAAATTATAGAAAATGTAAACCGTAACAGTGATAGTAATGATAAAAATAATTGTAAAGTATCTCAAATAAAAAAAAAAAACAGCTGTAATAAAAGGCGCAGTAATAAAAACACGTCAGCTGCTAAAAAACGCTTCAAAAATGGTGATAATAAAAAATCTAAAAATGATAAACAATGCATAGATGAAGAGACAGAAGATGATAGTGATGATTTAAAATTTAATATAAAATCTAAAGAATTTTTTAAAAAATTAAAAAATGAGAATATGGAAAAAATAATCAAAAAAAACAAGTTACTTGTTTTTATGTTATGTTGGATGAGTCATGTATATTTTTTAAATAATATATGTAAAAATAAGCTATTACAAGCTTTAATATATTCTGTTTATGTTAATAATAATAAAGTAAGTTCTAATAAATTATATAGAGATCCTATATATTTATTTTTATTTATTAAAAACAATTTTGAATTAATTGCAGATAGTCAATCATGGATTGCTGGTAATAAAATTCTATCAAAAAATATAAAAGGTTCTTTTATTTTTCGCATAATAAGAAGTATACACAGAAAAAAAGCTAATAATGTTATCCTTAATTTACTTTTTATTTGTTTATGTAGATGTTTAAAGATACCTAGTCGTATTTGTATAGCATTACCAAAATTACCAAATAAAGTGGATGTTCATAAAAATCATAAATTTTTAAAAAAATATGTACATACATATTATAATGATCTAAAAAAGAATTTTTTTTTTAATAATTTTTTGGAATTTGTTACAAATAGTAATAATACTACGATTAGTTCTGTTAGTGTCGATGATAATATAGAAAAATATCAGGAGGGGGGTACTAAGAATTGTTATAAGAATGTTATTACTATCAAAGATGATAGTGGTAGTGATAGTGATGATGGTGATGATGGTGATGATGATAACTATGTAACAGTTAGAACAAAAACTGGAAAGAGTGACAGTATCCGTAATAAAAAAACGGAAAACTTTAACAACAGAGACGGAACAATACAGTTTAATATTTTTTCAGAGTGCTATTCTTCAAGTTTTAATAAATGGGTCTCCTTCTTTTTTTGTTATAATCTTTATTATTTTAATTCTTATGATTTTTCAAAAAATAATAATTGCCAAAAAAATGAAAGTAAAATATATCATATATTATTACCCCTACCAAAAAACCCAGAAGAAATAAAAACTTATAAAAAAGAAAAGGTAAGTAATTCATTGCGCTCGTTTAATCAATCTATTTTTATGAGTAAAAAGCGAGTTATTCAGTCGGATAATAGTAGTAGTGGTGGCGGTAGTAACAGTAGTGGTGGCGGTAGTAACAGTAGTGACAGTAGTAACAGTAGTGACACTTACCATAAAACAGAAAAGCAAAAAAAATCAAAAGGAGTTGAAACTGTTAAATTAAATAAATATAAAAACAAAGTAGAATGCGGAGAGGAGACAGTAGAATGTGGCGAAGACAAATTTCAAACTTTAAAAAAAAAAAACACAAAGTCTTTTGTTAAAGATAGTAAAAAAATAACTCATGGTGATGGACCGAAGTTATTAAAATCACTTTCAACAGGTAAGTTACCAAATATAAATCCGGATTACACAAAAAAATTTAAAGTATTAAACAATGATAGTGATAATAATATTAGTATAAATAAAATGTATTTTCAAAAAGAAAATAAGTTATTTATAGTAAATAAAAGAAATAATAGGATTATACAAGTTATATATATGACAGGTGGTAAAGAATCGGATGTTAACAGCAAACAAATAACCGAAAGGGAAAAAATAACCGAAAGGGAAAAAATAACCGAAAGGGAAAAAATAACCGAAAAGGAAAAAATAACCGAAAGGGAAAAAATAACTGAATGGGAAAAAATAACCGAAAGGGAAAAAATAACCGAACGGGGTAAGATATTATTCGATTTTGAACAAGAAGAAGATCATAATGATATAGTTTCCTCGTTAGCTACTATTTACAGTCCCATAAATAAAAAAAATTTATTATCAAGTCAGATTTATGAAATAAAAATAAAAAATATGGAAACTAAAAAAAAAGATTTAACTATAAGTGGTAATAAAAGATTTTTAAGTAGCGATTATACAAATGTCAAATCAAACGAGAATATAAAAATGATTTATGGGGAAGTTATATATGACGATTCTGGAAAAGTGTTCAATAACAAAAGTCCATTTTTAAATAAATATATTAAAATTATAATAAATAACAATGTTTTTAAATATTTTGATAAATTAGATCATTATAATTTATATATAAGTGTTAATGAGAACAACATGTTTAGAGATATAACTATTAGACATAAAGCTAGATACGTAAAAGATAATATTTATGAAAATTCTAAGTGTACATCATCATCTGATAAAAAAAAAAAAACAAATATAAATATTTTTTGTTATAACATGGAATCAAAGTATATTCGATCTAATTTTAGAAACGTAGTATTTAATCATATAAATAGTAACCGTACTAGTAATATAAATAGTAACCATACTAGTAATATAAATAGTAACCGTACTGGTAATATAAATAGTAACCGTACTAGTAATATAAATAATAACCGTACTGGTAATATAAATAAATGTAATACAGAAAACAATAAAAAATTAGAAGAAACTTCTGAAAATTATTTAGAAAACATTTTAGACAATTTGGATGATAATTATATGTACAATCTAATTATTCCTAATATGATACCAACAGAAATAATTGATTTTACAAAATCCAAATATTATACTTTAGAATCATTATTAAAAAAAAATCAAGTTATATATCCAACAGTACACGTTGGATTATTCAAAGGAAAAAAAGTGTATCTAAAAGAAAATGTATATGATTTAATGACAAGGGAATACTTTGAAAATGAAAGTTATTACATTAGTGATTCTGAGAAACCATTAAAATATAATTATGACGAAAATAGTAAAACAAAAATACCACTATATGCGAAATTTCAGGTAAAAAAAAGACCTACAATTAGTAACAGTACGAAAAAATGTATACATAATAACGATTATACAAATATAGGGCCTATACATAATAAAGTTAACTATACTGGTAATAATAATAATAATAATAATAATAATAATAATAATAATAATAATAATACGATGGTGATGATTATGATCAGGAACCCGTTTCTTACATTATAAGTTATACACCTGAAGGAATAGTGGAAGAAAATAAAATATATAATATAAAAAACAATTTGGATGAACAAAAAGAAAATAACGATATAAATTTAATTAATTTATCAAAAAGTAATAGTAATGACGAGTTAAATAAAACTAAAGAACACGAATCGGATGTATTTAATGTTAATAAAAATGTTGAAAAAATGAAAAATAATTTTAATAACGAAAGTAGTAACGAACATAAAAAAACCAAGAAGCTTCATTTAAATGATGACACGTATCCAAATAAATATAATAATGGTAGTAGCAGTAGTAGTGGTAGTAGCAGTAGTAGTGGTAGTAATAGTAGTAGTGGTAGTAATAGTAGTAGTGGTAGGGGCAGTACTAGCAGTACCAGTATTGGGAGTAGTAGTAGTAGTAGTAGCAACACTAGTAGTAATAACAAAACCAGTATAAGTATTTTTGAAAACAGAAACAATACGAATAAACATATTAATAGTTATATTGATCTAGAATTAATTAAAAATAGAATTAAAATATTAAAATGTTTGTTAATATTATTAAGTTCATATATATATTATGATAATAATAATTATTTAAAAAAAAAAAATCTTTTTTTGTATCTTTTTACAAGTGGTAATATTTATTTTACAGCAAATTTTTGTTTATCATTATTAATGGTCATATATAATAATGAATTTAATTATTTTAATTTTTATTTTTATAATGATACATATTTGGAATTTTATAATATATGTATTCATATTTTAAATATACTAATCGATTTTAGTCCCTTTGTTTTATATAATAACAAGCAAGAACATTATATCAACAGTTCTGTAAGATATTTTTATAAACGAGCAAATTTTTTAAAAAATAACGGAAGTTATATTAATAATAATGGTAAAGGAAATTGTAACGATAGTAAGGATGATAAAAATATTAATAATTTTGAAAACATTAACGATGGTGATAATAAAACAAATTATGTTAATACAAAAGAAAATTATTACTACAACACAAAAATAAAAAATAATGAACAATATTTAAATAAAAAAGAGAAAAAAAATGATAAAAATATAATAACATATTCTTCTTCGTTTGAAGATTTTATATGTGAATCTTCCTTTAATGATTCATTTATTGCATCAAGTGCAGGTTCAGAAAGTTTAATAACTAGAGGACCAAAAAATAAGAATAATCATAAAAATAAAAATAGAAAGATTAAAAGGAGTGATAATAATTTAAAAAAGGTTTTAGAAAATAAAAAAAAATATATTTCATTTTGTCAGAAAAAAAAGAAAAAAAATAGTATCAGTAGCAGTAGCAGTGAAGGTGGCAATGAAAATGGTAATGAAAATGGAAATGAAAATGGTAATGAAAATGGCAATGAAAATGGTAATGAAAATGGTAATGAAAATGGAAATGAAAATGGTAATGAAAATGGTAATGAAAATGGTAATGAAAATGGCAATGAAAGTAGCAAAAGTAAAAAAAACAAAGAAAAAAAAAACAAAGAAAAAAAAAACAAAGAAAAAAAAAACAAAGAAAAAAAAAACAAAGAAAAAAAAAACAAAGGGGGGAAAAACAACGGCGACAAGAACAGCGACAAAAATGACGACAAAAATGACCACAAAAATGACCACAAAAATGACCACAAAAATGACCACAAAAATGATCACAAAAACAACGACGACAGTAATAAAAATATTCCAAACTATTATGCATATTTAAAAAATAAAAAACAAGTAAAAAAGTTACAAAACAAAAATGTATATTTAGAAATTATACGTAATCTAAAATTAAATGATATAAAATATATTTACAATGGTACATTAAATATATTAATAAGTTATAAATTATATTTTGAAGATTATAATGAAAGTATATTTTTTATTGATAATTATTTATGTTTATTATGGAATATTATGAACAACAATAAATTATTTGTTAAATATATGAATAATAGAAATAGTTGTACATTTATATTTTATATTTTATATATATTAATATGTTATAATAATAATAGAAAAAAGGAAACAAAGAGATTGGCTGATTTAAGAAAATTTGACAATTCGTTAGGTGGTAATTTTTTTATTACAAAAAGTATGAGTAATAATTTTTCTAGAAGTACTAGTAATATTTCTAATAATAATTTAGATCAAATTAGTGGTAATAGTACTATCACTATTTCTACAACTACTCAAAATATAAATTACTCAAATGAGAAAAAAGAAATAGACCAATCGGCTGAACCCAGTACAATATACGAATCAAACAAACCAAACAAACCAGATAAACCAAACAAACCAGATGAACCAAACAAACCAAACGAATCAAACAAACCAAACGAATCAAACAAACCAAAAAAACCAAACGAATCAAACAAACCAAACGAACCAAACGAATCAAACAAACCAAACGAATCAAACAAACCAAACAAACCAAACAAACCAAACAAACCAAACGAATCAAACAAACCAAACGAATCAAACAAACCAAACGAATCAAACAAACCAAA
>CABPSV020000431.1:0-16392 GCA_902459845.2 Hepatocystis sp. ex Piliocolobus tephrosceles
AACATTTGAAGAATACAGATTGTCCAAATTCAGAAAATGATACCAAAACAATAAGAAGACTGAATGATTCGATAAAAAATAAATTTAGCAAAGAATATGAAAAAAAAAAACTGAAACAAAATGTAAAAGTTACATCAACTCTAAATAATTTAAAGGTGTCAATGAAAATAGGTACTGAAGAAATGGAAGATAAACATGTAAAAAATGAGTGCGTAAAAAGTGATTGCGTAAAAAATGAGTGCGTAAAAAATGAGTGCGTAAAAAGTGATTGCGTAAAAAATGAGTGCGTAAAAAGTGATTGCGTAAAAAATGAGTGCGTAAAAAATGAGTGCGTAAAAAGTGGTTGCGTAAAAAATAAGTGCGTAAAAAATGATTGCGTAAAAAATAAGTGCGTAAAAAGTGATTGCGTAAAAAATGAGTGCGTAAAAAATGATTGCGTAAAACATATAGATTTGAAAAAAAAAAATTCTATTAAAAACGTTAATAATTCATTAATAAATTCTAAAGAAAACAGTAAATATACAAAAACAGAAAATGGTAATTTTAAAATAATTAACTCATCATATACATACTACCATAATGACTACAATGGTACACTCCCAGAATTATATACAGATAAAAATGATATAAACAAATTAAGAATTACATGTACTAACACTGACAATGATAAAGACATGGAAGGTTTTTTTAAATTAAACACACATTCTTTAAAAGACTTAAGCAACTCAAATAAAAAAGATTGCATAGAACAATATAATAAAAAGTTATATGATAAAAATAATGACATTTTATATACAACTAAATCTTTAAAAATAAATAACATAAATTTTGAATCCAATGTAAAAAGTAATACGCCTATATGTAAAACTAAATGTAAAAATGTAGTTAAACCATATGTAGAACTGCATGAACCAAAAAAAGATGCAATTTTTATTACTAGATCATTGATAAATCAAAAGTCAAGTATTTTTAATAATAATAATAATCATAACAAAATAGAAGTAGTTAAAAATAAACATAATTTGTTTAGAAACAAAACGGTTAACTTACGTACTAAAAGAACAGATAATAAGTTTATGTTAGATATAAATCCATTCGAACCAAAAAATGTATCGTCCAATGGTAATGTTTTTTATAGAAGAAAAAGTGCCGTTAATATTAAAGAGAATAAAATTGAAAAAAACAATAATGATTTACTCAATATTAAGAGAGAAGATAAAAATTTACATTACACACCAAATTTACTTTCTAAACCAAATTATCATGCATATACAGAGTACAACTTAAATTATACAGAGAAAAATCCAAACAATTATATGAATAACGATAAATTGTTAATGTACAAAAATAGAAATTTAACACAGCCATGTGAAGTAGGATTAGCTGTTATGCCACCAAAACCAACAATTGTAGCCAGCGATAAATATTTTAGCTATGCTTCAAATTTACAAAAAACCAACATTAGCAACGAATCAAACCCTTTTAATGAGCCATATAACATAAAAGAAAATATTAACAATTATGATTATTTACATATGAATATGTTAACTTCAAACGAAATTAAATGTAGAAAGTTTAACAATAATAACTCCTTTGATACATATAATACCTGCTGTTACAATTTAAAAAAAAATAGTACTAAACCGGTCCATTTAGAAAACATATGTAAAACAAATCATATTTTTTCTAAAACAAAGTGTTGTAAAAAATAAAAATAAAGTAAAATTATAAAATGCTATTTACCATAAATGAAATTTTAGAAAAAAAAAAAAATAAATAAATAAATGACGACACAAAAAAATAACGACGCAAAAAAATAAAGACATCTAAAAAATAGCAGAACAAAAAAATAAAAACAAAAGAAAAACGAAATAAACATAAACTTACATGGCCTTATATATAAATCGATCGTATTATATATGAAATATTTGTAAATTAGAAAAAACTGAATAATTAAAAAAAAGAAAAAAATTATATACATGTATATATATTGTCTTCCTAGTTAAGAAAAAAAAAAAAAAAAAGTGCTAAAAATAAGTGTACATACACTAAAAAAAATGGAGTTGAAGAATAGTGTAATAATTAAACTTTCATTTTAAATTTATTAAATACCAAAATAACATATTATTATACTACAATTTCAATAAAAAAACATCACAAAAAAAAAAAAAAAAAGCATAAATTGTACATGTCGTTAAAATATTTATTATTAGCTTTAAGAGACAATATATATATATATATATATATATATATATATATGGGTAATTTCTGTAAATACAATACCAAATAAGTGTAAATAAATACAAAAAAATACTAAAAAAAATTAATAAATGTGTTAATAAGCATATTATTAAATAAATTATTTAATAAATTAATAACATATAAAATCATAAAATATATATATATATATATATATATATATATATCTGATAAAATGAATAATGTAGAAACTTTATCCGATTTTCACTTTAACCAGAAGTATCATAATAATTATCCTAACGGTTATTATACACATCACAATGCAATGATTAATCGTTTTAATTGTGACAAACCAGGGTATTATGTGGATGCTAGATATAATCTAGAGAATAATAATAACAATAGTAATAGTAATTTTAATAGAAATAGATTTATATCTCACAATAATGACAATTATAAAAAAAATACAGAAGTAAAATGTACAATAAATAATATGTTGAAACATGATGGCATAAATAACAACATTCTACCTAAGCAACATTGTTACCAAAGTACAACTAATACAACACGTAGATGTAGAACACAGGCCAATAATAATAGTAACACAAAATGTGTATATAACAAAGATATTTACGTTGAAAATGATAACAACAGTAGAACAAATAAAAACATACTGAAAATTGGTGTACGTAATAATAATGCTAATATAACTTGCAATGATAACAATAATAAAAAAAAAAATAATAATAATAATGTAAAATATAGTAATAATAATCAAAGAGGTAAAAAAATTGATTATGAAAGTGATGACGACAGTGATCAATATTCAGACTATACAAATTCCGATATACCAAACAATCAAATAATAAGTGAAACATTAATAAATATTTCGACCAATGATGAAAGAGAAGAAGAAGAAGAAGAAGAAGAAGAAAAAATGGACGAAAAAAAAACAAGGTGTAAAAAAAAATTTATGGGTAAATATTCTTTTAAAGAAATAAAAGATAGTTTTAAATTACCTTGGATTAGAGCTCGTCCATTTCCTAATGTTATAAACATGCAAAACAATATGCGTTAACTTAATTTGGGAAACTGGTAACTATATATCAACTAATGTTCATATATACACATATACATATAGATATATATGTATCAAAAAATCAAATCAAATCAAATAACAGAAATCACTGTTAAATTGTAGTAAGCACATATATATATATATATATATATATACTAGTGCTATGTAACCGTTTATTCCTATAATACTAAACGGTGGTGTGTCTAATTATTTTACTCTCATTTAATTATTTTAACAATTTTCAATTAACCTATGCGTGTTTGTGCATATATCCATATATATATACTGTGTTGTACTTTTTCTTGCAGCATTTTTAAAAATACACAGCTTTCTTTCTTCCTTTTTTTTTTTTATTTGTTTAACACTAATATAACACAAATGTTTATTTTTAACAAAAAAGAAAACTGTTTTTTTATTTTTTTAAGTGTTTATATGATCATCAACTGTTACCTTTCCTTTTGTTTAAGCTTTTTTTTTTTTGTTTAAATTTGTTTTTTTTTAAGCTTTTTTTTTGTTTATTTTTGTTTTTTCTGTTTATGTTTAACACTAATATCATGTAAATGTTTATTTTTAACAAAAAAGACAAATTCATTTTTTAAATTTTTATATTACTACTAATTGTTATTTTTTCTTTTGTTTAAGCTTTTTTTTTTTTTTTTTTTTTTTTTTTTTTTTTTTTTTTTTTTTTTTTTTTTTTTTAAACATAATGTTTAAATTAAGTTTGAATGAAAACTTAAGCATTATTTTTGTTTCATCCGCAAAATATATTTGTAATAAAACAACTCTATCTCATTTTTTCAAAACTGTTAATTTATATTAACACTGCAGACACTTTTAATTGTCTATTTATGTAGATATGTGCGTATATATAAATCAATAAAAATATATGTATGCTTATATGTTTCTAGTGCACGTATACACATTTATCTTCTGCAACCAAAAATTGGTAAATCAGAAAAATGCTACATATATGTATAAACAATGATAAGCATGAAAAACATGCCAAGCGTGTCTTTAACCTTTCAATAGTATATTTTCTATGTGATGATCATATATTTTTTTTAGTAATAAAAAACAAAACATGGTATTATACTATATTAGGTTGTATTGTTTTGGATTACTCGAATAAATTTAAAAATAAGACTATTATGAAAACAAAAACGTTTAATTTTATGTTATATTAAATTAATAGTTAAAATGAAATATGAAAGAGAAAAAAAAAAAAAAAAAAAAAAAAAACAATGCCAAACAGGTTAATATATAAGCAAGTGTTAATTACTATGTACGCGTAAGTAATATATACATGTGTATGACATAAAAAAAAAGCAAATACTTTTTAAAGAATCAATAATATTTTATTGAAACATAAATAGAGCGTGTGCATATATATATATATACATACATAGCAACATACATAGCAACGTACAACTATGTATAATAGTTGTAAAAAAACAAATTTAATTATGCAATTATATCAGTTAAAACATTATTCGGTGTATTTAATATAGTATTAAAAATTTTTCGTGCTTCTTTAAAAATATTTTTATAATGATCATTCAATTGTAGATCATCATTATTCTCATATATATTTAAGCATTTTTGAAATAATTCAATAAATAATTGTTTATCAGTTACTAGTTCTTCTGTGTTGTTAAGTTCGGTAGAAAGATTTTTTTTTTTTTTAGTGGTAGTTTGTTTAATTAATAGTTTTATATTATCAATTATACTTAATACATTATAATGTTTTTTAACTATTTGTAATAAATCATAATTATAAATATTTAAGTTTAATTCTAATCCTTTCTGATATAATTTTTTTAATTCTTCTAGATTTATGTTTTTAAACTTTT
The DNA here is from genome assembly GCA_902459845.2 of Hepatocystis sp. ex Piliocolobus tephrosceles. Lineage (NCBI taxonomy): Eukaryota > Apicomplexa > Aconoidasida > Haemosporida > Plasmodiidae > Hepatocystis > Hepatocystis sp. ex Piliocolobus tephrosceles. The sequence continues at coordinate 5,128 of CABPSV020000431.1, forward strand.
TGTTTTTCAGATTAGATTTTATATGATCAATAAATATTTTTCTTTCTTTAATAGTTTTTGAAATATTTATTTTATTATTTTTTATATCACTTGAGTCGGTACATGTGTCAATTTTTTTTACCATGTTTATAATATCTTGTATATTTGTTACTTGTGATTTTATTTTTGTATTTGCACATACCTTTTGTTTTTTTTTATCATTTTGATTTATTTTATCTTTTTTTTTTGAAATCTCAACATTATTTGTGTTTTCTTCATTTAACGTAGATGAATCATAGTTTAATTTATTTGTGCAGTTCTGATCATTTGGTTCTGTCACAAATGTACTTGGTAGTTCTTTATATATATTTTCTAAATGTATATAATTATTTTTTATAAATCCTTCGAGATCGGCATTGTAGCCATAGTTGTTACCAAAGCAGTTGTTATCAAAGCAGTTGTTATCAAAGCTGTTGTTATCAAAGCAGTTGTTATCAAAACAGTTGTTACCAAAGCAGTTGTTATCAAAGCAGTTGTTAACATAAGCGTTGCCCATATCGAAGTGAATGTGAGCATTGTTTGTGTCATTCAAATTAGCCTCCGTTTTAAGCATACGGAAAGCCTTTTCTGTTAACTTAAATTCAGCATCCATTTTTATTTTTAACATATTTGTTTTATTAGTAACATTATGATACTTTTGGAAATCTTCAATAATTCTTTTTACTTCATTAGAATGATGAAATAATTTTTCAAAAAATGGATCATAATCTTTATTTATAAATTTATCATTTTTTTTACTATCCTCTTTAATCATTTCAAAAGGAAAATTATCTTCTTTACTAGTAATCATTATTGGGTATTTTTCAAAATTTTCAAAATTTTCGAAAGAGCTTAACATTAAATTAGTGTTATTGTCGCTTGTACCTGGAGTTGTAGTACTATTAGCGATCGTAGTATTATTAGGAACAATCGTATCATCTGATCCAGTGTGATAAAACCAATTCATAGTACGTGAAAAATTATCTATATATATTTCACCCTTACTAGTAATATCTTCAAAATGTTTATTTATTATATAGTCAAAATCTTTTTTATTATAAGGTAATATTGACGACAAGTTTTGAAAAAATATATTTTTATTTACGCATAGTTTTTTTTCATTTACTAATTTTGTTTTATGATTCATGCATACAGATAAATTATTAAATATTTTATTTTGTTTATCTAATTTATCTTTATTTATATCTTTGTTTTTATGTACTAAATCATTTTTTATATTCAAAATATTTTCTTTATTACTCATTGAAAGTTGGGTAAACATATTAATATAATCACATTTGAAGTGTAAATTTAAATCGTTTATAAAAGAAAAAATATTATTTATTTTGTTATTTACATGTGTTTTATTTTTTAAAGCTTCTATATTAATTTTGTTATGTTCCAAAAAACTATATACATCCTTATCTATTTCCTCATTTGTTTTGTCATCTATTAATGCAACCTCTGCAGTAAAATTTAAAAAAATGTTTATACTTATGTCTGAAAAAGTGTTTTTGTGTCCGTTTAAAAAGGTTGAATTGTTGTCGTTCTGGCTGATGTTGGCAATGGTAGTGGTAGTAGCGGTAGCATGTGCAGACTTATCACGAACTATTTGCCTCAAATCCTTCTTCACCACTACTTGTAAAAAATATAAGTATTCCTTACTAAACTCTACATGCTTAAAAAAAGCATTTTTTTTTTTTTTTTTTTTTAAAATTACTTCTTTTTCTCTATTTGTTATAATAAAGTCTAGGTTACTATAATTATTAATATTATCATCTTTGCTCTTTTTTTTTATTTTTATAATTTTTATTTTCATATTTTTAAATTTTTTATAATTTTCTAATTGTACAAATATACTACCATAAGTATAATTATTTTTATTATTTATAACAATTTTTTTTACTAATTTAAAAACATTTATTTTATTATAAATACCGTTAGGAAATAAATTAATTACTTTTTTTACGCATCCTCCTAAAATATTATTATTTTCCGTTTTCCTGTTAATAATCTGTTTCAAATTATCACTATTTGACTGCATGTTTTTTGTATAATCTAGTTTGTTTTTATTAGGCAATTCGTTCGCTATAATATTAGTAAGTTTATCCGCATTAGTGCCAATTGCACCATTAGTACAATTATTTTTTATTTCATCATTTGTTTGGTTTTTTATATTTTTTAAACTCACAGTATCATCATTTATACTGTTATAAGAACTACTATTATTAACGTTCTGTTTTTTTTTTTCATTATTTATACTATAATAATACAATATATTATCGTAATACGTTAAGGTATAATTTTTAAAAAAAGATGGCACTTCATGTATCGCAATATTGTTGTTACTGGTAGAAGTAGAAGTAACAGTAGTAGGTACTGTTTCGTCCGCTTTTTGTTTAACAAAGTCATTCGTATGGTTATTTGGTAAACTTGCACTTATGTCAAGATTTAAATCTTGTTCATACAGTGCTTTCATTTTTTTGGGCACAACCAAAAATAAATAATCGCATTCGTATGTTTCACTCTGCTTTTGCTGCTGTTCCAGTTGTTGCTGTTGTTCCGACTGCTGTTCCGGCTGTTGTTCCGGCTGCTGTTCCGGCTGCTGTTCCCAACTTAAGTTGACTTTCATAATAAAAGTTGTCAAAGAAAATTTGTTAAAAGGACCAATCTCTTTTATACATTTATAATCCATTTGAGCATTCTTCAAATTTTTATTAGAACTTTTTTTTTTCTTTTCTATTTGTATATTTTTGTTATAATAATTAGTTTCATATTTATTTATTTTACAAGTATATATATCTAAATATGACAACAATTTTAAATTATTAAACTTATAAATAACATAAAAAAATGATACTTTGCTATTTTTTTTTACAGATATACTAACAATAAATTTTAGTAATACCTTGTTTATATTTTCTTTACTTATTAAAATATTTTTATTTAAATAACTAATTTGCATTTGCATTTTTTTTTCCATATAATCTTCTAATGTCATTAAAGTTAAATTAATTGATGGTAACGATTTTTGTATGTTCGTGTTTGTGTCAGTTTTATTTTCATCAAACTTCCACTCGATTGATAAATTATTGTTCATCGGGTTTTTAATATAGATAAATAAAAAATGCTCTTTATTTTTCTCAAGCATTATATTTTTTTTACTAATACTGTCACTAAAAATATAGTTTTTATATTCACTGTTTGATAGATCGAACAGAAGTCGATCCATGTGTAAATAAAACTGTTCAGTTTGGTTAGAAGTAGTAGAAGTAGTAGTAGTAGTAGTAGTAGTAGTAGTAGTAGTAGTAGTAGTAGTAGTAGTAGTAGCAGTAGTAGTAATAATATCGTTATGATATATTTTTTTTATAAAACATTCATAATCAAAAATATTAAAAGGAAGTATAATATGTTTGGATTTATTTTTCATTACATTTTTACTATCCCTATTATTCACAAATATATTTTTTTTCATCTCCTTTTGATGCATTAACTTTTTTATTACTTCTTCAGATGTATGAAAATAATGACATAGTGAGTTATTCGTTTTTATCTTTTTACCTCCAGTTTTTAATGGTAATGCTTTATTTTTTTTACAAGTAAAGAAAGAAATATAAAACTCTTGATAAATTGTGTCCACGAATTGAGCATCCGTATTTTCATCTGTAGTAATAGCTCGACCGATTTGAGTAATATGTCCAGTTTGTACTTTGTCAATTAATACGTCATCTGAGTTACAATCTTTGTCATTTTCTTTTATCAAAATAGAACAAATAAAAATATAATAAGGAAGAGTAATCAGTTGTTTGTAATTGTTAGTATTAATATCGTTATAATTATCGACTTTATATTTTGTTTTACCACTAACAATGGTACTATTATTGTTACCAGTAGAAGTATTAACAAAACCAGTTTTATTATTTTTTTTAATTTGTTCCACTACATTTTTTGCATATTCGTTTACAGATAGAATGTTAAACTTATTTTTACTTATATAATATATTATTGGATTTTGTTTTTGTTTTAAAAAATGTTTATCAAATTTAATTAAATAATTGCTTGAATAATTTATATTGTAAGTTTTACAAATTTGCTCGATTTCGTTTTCGCACAGCCACATGTTAGGGTCTTTGTTAAAAGTCTACAAGTTAACGTGTGCAATATATATATATATATATAGGAGTGTTAGTGCATGTGTTACTATTTGGACAAGTAAAGCTATATCGTACAACAATAAAAAAAAAAAAATTTCTTTTACATGAAACTAAACTTGTATTTTACATAAAACTAAACTTGTGTTTTTCTTAAAACTAAATTTGTATTTGACTTTAAACCAATAATTATTACCAATATAAAAGTTATTGACTAGTTTCTTTTTATTTATCCATGCCTAAGATACAACTAAAATTTTTAAAAAAATGGTTATATACCAAAATACTTGCTTAAACACACACATGGATGCACAGAAGCTTACTTTTTTGTTTTTCCCTAAGTTAATGTCCTTATGACTCTTATGATCAAAATTTTCATTTTTTGTTTTTAAAACCCTTAATTGTTTTGATTCAACTGTTAGCATGTCTTTACATGATTGTAAAATATGGTCACAGTTTTCGTTTATCGTTATCGTAATGTTATCAAGTTTGGGTATATCCTCGCTGTCGTTACGATTATTGTTGTGACTACTTTGGCTACTATTGTCTTTCCTATAATCATTAATAATATTAACATCTTCCTCTTTTTTATATTTTATATGTTTATTGCAATTTATCTTATCATATTGGTAACCTACAATTTTTTCATGACAACTTGGAGTAGGTAAATGTATTAAATCAAGGCCATTTACTCTTATATTCCCTTTAGTAGTAATATATTTATATCCTTTTAATTTATCTTCTTCTTTTTTTTGAATTAAGTAATCTGAAACCTTGATATAGTTATGTGGTTTAATATTTTCACATTTTATACTCAAATAGTTTTCATCGTTAAATAAACTGATTAAAAAAAAAAAATTATGACATAAATGTTTTTTGTCTTTAAGTTTATTCAAACGGTGGTCATGTATACTACATACATATTCAACATTTTGATAAAGTTCTATATCATTATTTGTATCTTCCTTGATATGTATTATTTGTTCGTTTGTATTTGTCTTATCCTCAAAACATTGACATAACATAATACACTGAATATAATTTTGTTCATAATTATAAACAATATTATTAAAACTGTAAGGGCGTGGTAAATGTATATATTTTAATCCTGTTAATAATTCAAAAATAAAATAATAATAATTTGAAAAATAAAAAATATGAAAAACTTTATATAACGCATTCATAATAATATAAATCCATATTTCGTTTTCATTTACAGAATGACAATATAAATTTTCTTTTTTATTATTAAAAGGTAATTTTAAATCTACAAATATTAAAACCCATTTATTATTTATGTACAGTTTTACCAAATAATAATTCATTTTATTTATAACAGGAAAGTTATAATTTGTCTGTGGGTATATTAATTCGTATAGGTAATCACCTTTTGGAATTATTATTTTATTTTCTTTAATTAAACATATAATTGAATATATATATCTTAAAAACTCATTATTATGATTATTTACAATATTAACATTTCTATGTAAATAATTTTCATACATTATAATACACGTTTCTTTTTCTTTCTTTATTTCGTTCATATATTGTTCATTATATTTATTTAATCCATTTATATAGTGTTCATGTTGATTTAAATAATTTTTACATTTTTCTAAATAGCTTTTATATTTATTTATGAATTTTTCTTTTACTGAAATAAATGTATTTGTTTTTTTTTTCTCAGTTGTTGTTGTTCTTGTAGATTGCTCAACATTACTATTAGTTGCACTATCACTATCGTTATCAACGTCTTTTTCTGCTAGTTGGTTATCACTATCATTACCAAAGTAGTCAATCCATTCTTTTATTTGTTTGTCAAAAATTTTTAACGATTTCGATTTTACGTCGTAAACATCACTATGAGTGTTGTTGTGGGAAATATCACAGATGTCATCATACGTATTAGTATTGTTATCATGGATATTAATGTTAGTAATACTCGAATCTGTATCATTTGTATTATCATTTTTTATTTCTTCTTGTTCTTTTTCATTATATATTTGTGATAATTTTTCAAGTACAAATTTTTTCCATAACTCAAACGCTTTCTGGTTTGTTTCGAAAATACAAATTTTGTTTTTATTAAATATGTCGTCCATGATGCATATACATATACGCACATAGAATTACGTACGTACATATGTACATGTATATATATATATATATATATATATATATTTTTTTTTTTTTTTTTTTTTTACCACATTCGTTGGTTTATATAAATATATGTATGTATATATTTTTACATTTGCGCAAACATTTATATATTAATCTGTTATTTTTCTTTATTAAGAAAATCAAGCTAATTTATTTCTTATTAAAGCTAATTTTTTTTTTTTTTTTTTGGTAATTTTTCTCTTTACTATATACTATATTTATTATATACTATATTTGTTATATACTATATTTTTTTCTTTCAACGTTTTGCCTTATAAATTCCACCGTTATATGTACATATGTAAACTATAAACTTAATAAAAAATTGAAGTTAATTTGTTAAAGGGTAAAAAAATAAAACACCAAGTTTGTACAAAATGAAAATCAAAAATTTGTAAAAAAAAAAAAAAAAAAAAAAAAAAAGCTAGACATCACACGTTTACATATATGTATATGCTTACAAGCATAATTTAGAACGACTTGTAAACACATTGACAAACATCTTCGATTCCTATGTAATAAAAGAAACGCATATAGTAATGTTTTTTAATTAATACATACTACTTTTTTTTTTTTTTTTTTGTTATAAAAACAAAAAAATAATTCCAGTTGATAACTTTTTACTTAAAGAAATATTGCAAAAAAATAAAAACAAAATAAAATTAGATAAGATCATAAAAATTATAGTAAAAAAAAGATGGCTAGAACTGATGAAAAGGGAAAGTCGATGTTAAATCAATGGTTAAGAGTTAAAGAATTAAATGATGATAAAGCGTTTTTTAAAATACCAAAAAATGTTAATGAAGTTGAAGATTTGGAATCAGCAGTGTCATAGTAAAAAAAAAAAAAAAAATGATTAGACAAAAGAACAAAAAAAAGAGAAAATCAATAATCAAAAGAACAAAAAAAAAAAAGAAAAAAGAAAATAAACAAAAGAAAAAAAGAATAAAATATATATTAAACTTATGTTAAACTTACGTTAGACCCATATATATATATATGTATATAACACTAATTTTGTCTTAATACATGTATTGTGTTATTTTCACTGCGTTTTTTTTTTTTTTTTTTTTTTTTACGTACACTAAAAAAAAAAGGGTATGTGTATATTATTGCATATCTGTGTTCATATATATTAATACAAAATATGCACACTATTTATTTTTTTTTTGCTCTCTCATTCGCAGCCGTAAACACATAATCAAAGAAATATGCGCAAAAATAAGGGAAATTCAAAACTATACTCTAAGTGATCAGCACATAAGAGAGCTAAACGATCAAATAAACAAACTAATATTCATAAAAAATAAATGGGAAATAAGAATTATAGAGGTAAATAAAAAAAAAAAAAAAATCGATTATAGATGAGCACTGGTGTTTGATCATTTTTTTTCAGAACCTGTTTATGCCTTTATATATATTTCTTTACATTTTTTCACCTATTTTTTTTTGATTTTTTAGCTTGGAGGACCAGATTATCAAACCGAATCAAATACGTTGATTAACGCATATTGTAATTTTAAAAAATTAACAAATAAAAATGAAAGGAATTTTTTTTTTTTGTTTGCATTATATTCGAGTATATTTACATAAATTAATTAAACGACTTGTTATAGTTCATACTTTTATGTCAGTATAAAAATGTTTTATATTTCGTTATGTACACATATATATGTATGTACGTATGTACGCACACGCGTATATACTAATTTGTTAATTATTGTTCAGGTAGTGAACTAAAAGGGAATAACAACTACAAGTATTTTGGCGCAGCTAAAAATTTAAAAGGTGTTAAGGAGTTGCTATTCAAAGAAAACGAAGAACGGAAAAAGTTTATTTTAAAAAAGAAAAAAGAAAAAAGGAATTTAAATAAATTTGTAAATATTCATTACTTTGGTTATTGTGATGAAGAAAATGAAATGCTGTTGAAGGAAGAACTAAAAATTCAAAAAAAACTAAAAAAAAATGACTTGAAAATATTAAAAAAATTAAGGTCACTAAAAAATAATGATTAATGCAAAACAAGAATACAACAAAAATATAGGATATGCAATTAAGTATCTTTGGCTATTCATTTGAAGGGCCTAACAAGAAAAAAAAAAAAAAAATCCAAATAAAATTAAAATGAATCAAGTTGGCATAAAAAGGACATATTTAAGTTATATAACATATATATATATACGAAAAAAAGACGCACATGCAGATATATATATATATATATATATACGCATATGGTAGCGTATGTTTACATAGTCATAGCAATAAAAACATTCCAATTAGTTAACATAATGATAACCTTCACAATATACAATAAATATGATTTTTTTTTTTTTAGTTACCACTTCAAAAAACCTTGATGCCGTTAATGCTGACCATAATATACATAAAAAAGAAATACTATATCCTTTCTTCGATCTGTTCAATAACACATTTGTATACATGTATATATGTTTACATAAATACGTACATATATATATATTTATCTATTTAAGCTATTATTTTTTTACACATTCTACTTTTTGCACAAAAAATGTGAACATTCAATTTGTTACCTTAAATTGATAATTATCGAAATCATTGACAAAATAACCAAAGGCAATAACGCATAACCCAACATACTTATCGTGCGATATAGGTCTAATGTTGCATTCTAAAAAAAATATTTTTTTTTTTTTTAAACAAAATGTGATAAATGAGTAAATATGGGGGAAGCTTAATAAGTATAAATGCGTAAATATATATATGTACATATGAGCGAATGTGCATATGATTCATAATAGTATTGATTTATACATATGTATGTTATTATAAGTACTTAGTGTGCAGGTTTTTATTCATTATTTATTTTTTTTTTTTTAATCTTTTATTTGTTTTTGTTTGTTTGTTTGTTTGTTTGTTTGTTTTTTTTTTTTTTTTTTTTTTGGGTTTTTTACTTGACTCATCATATTTAACAATAAATATATGCTTAGGCTACTAACTATCCCAATTAAATAAATAAAACTAAAAGAGGCTTTTCCGGCCTATTAAAAAAGTAAATTCCATATGTAAATAAAATAAATATATATATTTTTTTTTGTTATAGTTATTTATATAATATTTTTTTTCATAGTTTCTATCATTTTTACTAATAATAAAATAAATCCCAAAGATAAAACAATAATTAGAGGACCAGACAGATCGGAGTTCTCAAACAATGCGTCATCAATCCTGAGAGAGCAGGATAAATAGTGATATGTACAATAGTGATAGTAATAATGGTAATAACACACGATGTGGTAGCACATGTAATAATGTTGCTCATTAGTAGTATAACGAATATAAAAAAAAACATATTTTATTATGTTTTATAATGTTTTATAACATTTTATACATATGTACTGTACTTATAATACACACATGAACTAACTAACTAACTATATATATATATATATATATATATATATATATATCATAGAGTTGGTAATATATTTTTTTTATTTATTTATTTATTTATTTATTTTATTTTATTTATTTTTTTTTTTTTAACAATCAATTGAATCTAACTTGTATATCATAAACACAGATTTCATTCTTTTTGATATCAAGTCAAAATTGATTCCAAGTTCTTCTAATAAAGGTAATTCTTCTTCTTCATCATCTTGACTATTTTGTTCATTTGTTTTTTCATTGGTTTTATTAATATCGTTTATATTTAAATTATTAACGAATGGATTCGTAGCTACTATATTATTTTTATTATTATTGTTGTTAGCAAAACCCAAATTTTTTTCATTTATAGGGTAATTGTAATTAAATTTATTTTCAAAAGGAGCACTAGGGATTAAATTAATAGGCCTATTATAATTATTATCATATATTTTTTTTTTATTTATATGAATATTATTAAAATTATTTTCACCATGGAGATTATTTATATCATCAACATCATTTCTGTTACTTCCTCTGTTAATGATTTTTTGATTGTAGTAATTCATTTTTTTTGCTATCTTTGCTTATATATTAAATTTTTTTAACTGCAATGGTTTATTTATGTGTATACATGTGCACAGATACATAGAGTTATACTGTGTTAATTAAATATTATATTTATTTTTTTTTATTTTACAAATGATGTAATTTGTAAGTTTTTATGCGGAAGTATAATTATTTCACATTTTATTGTTTTTCCAGATTAAAAATCATAAAGGAAAAAAAAAAAAAAAAAAAAAAAAAAAAAGAAGAAGAAGGAGGAGGAGAAAAAGAAGAAAGGAGAAAAGAAATAAAATCAATCAGTATTTGTATTATTTAAATTTATATTTATTTATTTAAATAAATAAATAAATATATATATATATATATATATATACCAGCTTATGTAATTATTTATTTATTTTTTTTTTTATTTTTTGCTTAAATTATGATAAAAACAGAAGCACATGTTGCCTCGAATGTACGTATATATATAATACGTGATATTATTTTGAAAAAGTTAATTTTACGTTTTTTTTTTTTTTCATATTTTTTTCACTTTTTTTTCACCTTTTTTTTTTTTTTTTTTTTTTTTTGACTTATATTTTTCTTCATTAGAAATGAAAATAAAAAAAAATTTATATTATATCCATACATATGTATTATATATATACATATGTATTATTATATATATATATATATATACATTCATTTATTGCTTATTTAGTGACTTTCAACTTTGATCTTATTTAATTTTTTTGCTTTTTACCCTTCTTTCGTTATATATATATATATATATTGTTATTTGTTTTTTTTTTAACTTCACTAGATTGAATTTAACGAAAAAAGAGAAAAAGTTTTTAAAAAATGCAGAGCCTAATGCTTTACCTTTTTTTGGTATAATCATAAACTTACCAAAAAAAAAAAAAAAAAAAAAAAAAAAAAAAAAAAAAAAAAAAAAAAAAAAAAAAAAAAAAAAAAAAAA
>CABPSV020000432.1:0-16332 GCA_902459845.2 Hepatocystis sp. ex Piliocolobus tephrosceles
AGATACATACAAACTGACAAAACGTGACAAGCTATTGCTATATACGTATATATGCATATATTAAAAAGAAACAGTAAAACAAAATAAAATAAAATAGCAAAGTACAAACATAAAGTAAAATCGCAAACAAAAGAAAATAACATCGCAAACAAAAGAAAATGAATAACTTTCAAAGGGTTATGTGCGCCTCTCGTTTCATGCGTGTGTTTGGAAAGTTCAAAAGAGCACAACTAAGAGAAAAGCCACAAAGAAAAATAGGACCATTTAGTAATCCTGTGAAAAGATTAGCAAGATTAAAAGAGAAGGAAAGACTATTTTGTGACATCGGTATGCCGCGTATTATACCAAGGGCAAAAATAAACCATAAAGAAAAATTGTTACAAGTTATAAAACCACCAAAAGTAAAAAAAGAAGTACTAGAAAGAAGGTTAGATTTTTTATTGTCAAATGACAGTGTATATCAACAGTTATATAACAAAATGTATAATGGTATAACACCATATCAATGTGAACTGTTTATGTGGGAAAGACAAATGAGAGATTTACGGAAAATATACAGAGCACAATATATACATAAATTAAGTGAAGTTACAAATGAAGAAAGAAATAAACAAATAAAATTATTATTACAAACTAAAGAAGATAAAAAAAAAAGAAAAGAAAAAATTCGAACTCGAATTTTAGAAGATAAAAAAAGACGAGCTATACTAAAAGATCGTATATCATTAGAAAAAAAAGTAAATGAATCTATTCTTTTTAAAAGACAATCTAATATAAAAAAAAAAAATATTTATTGGTTAAATAAATTACAAAAAAAATGTATGTATTTAAATGCAGAAGATTTTGAAAAAAAAATAAATAATATAGATAAAGAAAATGTTAAAACTGATAAGAATGATGGTATGAAAAATGTTTTAGGTTTGACTAAAAAAAGTAACACTATCAGTGGTGCTATCAAAAGTAATCATATAAACTATCAAACAGATGGTAGTGATAATGATGGTGATATTGATGGTAAAGACATTTTATTTAATCGTAATATTTCAACTAGTGCATTATACAAAGACCTAGGATATAATATAAGAGAAGATAAAGAATATAATAGTAGTAATTTTAAAATAGATAAAGTTTATAGGAAATTATTGGAAGAATCTTTTGAATTTTTAGAAGAGGATGCAGATCAATACGAAGAAGAAAAAATTGATCAAAATGATTCCAATTCTAGTATTGATGGTTATAATAATAATGTATCACATTTAAAAAGAGCAAAAATTTTATATTCTTCTTTTAGTAATGATGAAAAATTAAAACTTTTAGATGAAAAAATAGCTATTATAACTAAAATAATTGAAGAAAAATCATTTGCTAAAGGTATAGAAAATAATAATATAATGTTTTATATTCAATTAAAAGATAAATTAGAGGCTTCAAAACAATCATTCTTAGAAAAAAACTATTTAGAAAATGTAAATGATAAATTAAGCTAGTTTTTTTTTTTTTTTTTTTTTTTTTTTTTTCTATACCTGCCATATTGTTATTTAATTAAAAAAAAGCTATTATTGTTTTTGATTATTTTGTGCAGTATATTATGTTATATATATATTTTTTTTAGTAAATCCATTTTTATTTTAATACTGAACATATTTATGTGTGATAATTGTTGTTTTAAGAGTGTCATTGATAAAAAGTTTTCATAAAAAAAGGGAACATATTATTACAAGAAGGTGGACAAGAAGGTGGACAAGCAGGTGGACAAGAAGGTAGACAAGCAGGTGGACAAAAAGGTGGACAAGCAGGTGGACAAGAAGGTAGACAAGCAGGTGGACAAGCAGGTAAACAAGCAGGTAGACAAGCAGGTAGACAAGCAGGTAGACAAGCAGGATGGATAACTATGATTGACAAACAAGGTGGACAAAAGAAAAAAGGTTGCTCCCTTTTTTATATCAATTTTTTGTATAACTTTTTTATATGCGATCAACAAAAACACTTTCAGTGATTATAGACATATACTTTTTTTTATTCCTAATGTTAAATATTTTATCATATTTTTTTTAAGGTTGCTATTATTTCATTTTTAAGAATTATTTATGTAAATATACTTTATATACTTCCATTTGTTTTAATTATACTTTTTAATATAAACCTATTAAAATTTTACAAATTTTTTAAAACTAAAAAATGTGAAATATGTATAAAGATAAATAAAACACATTTTTATTTTTACAAAAAAAAAAAAATAAGAATGATTAAATAAATACAAAATAAGTTATATTTGATTAAAAACAAAACAAATAAATAAAAAAAAAGGGATTTACATAACAAAGAAGAAATAGGTACTTAAAGATATTCAAAAATGTATGTACCTATATCTATAAATATATATATATATATATATATATATAATTAATAAAAGAGAGAAAACTAACATATAAAATTAATATAAATAATGCTTGGTTATAAATGAGATGCTCCTTTAATAAAGATTAAATAATGCAAAAAAAACAAAATTGAATTGAGATTAATATATACCTAATTAAAGATAAGGGAGGTTAATAAATATGTATAAATATATTATAATCAAGTTAGTGAAAACATATATTGACACATTATATCACGGTAAGTACTTTTGAATTGTTTGTGGCTTGTGTTTTTATATTTAAAAAAGAAAAAAAAAGAAAAAAAAAATCACATATTATTCATGCCTTGTTGTCGTTGTTGTTCACTTTATTTAGTATAATTTAATTTATTTTTTTTATACTTTAATTTATTTTTTTTATACTTTAATTTATTTTTTTTATGTTTTAATTTATTTTTTTTATGCTTTAATTTATTTTTTTTATACTTTAATTTATTTTTTTTATGCTTTAATTTATTTTTTTTATGCTTTAATTTATTTTTTTTATGCTTAAATTTATTTTTTTTATGCTTTAATTTATTTTTTTTATACTTTAATTTATTTGTTTATACTTTAATTTTTTTTTTTTTTTTTTTTAGTATTTTTTTTTTTAACAAAATCCATCAAATTAACCGTCATAGACCCACATACAATAAAAATATTTTCTCCTTCTTTTGTTTTATCCATTTTTGATTTACTATCATTAGTCTGATTTTTTTTTTTAATCACATCAAGGAATGTACGTTTATGTATAACATTATTTCCATTTTCATCATCTGCCAATTTATCCTTTTCATAATTACAATCATTGTTATTACATTCATTCTTCGCATTTTTTTTTTTTTCATTTTTTTTTGGATTATTATTATTACTATTAACGTTGTTACTACTGCTATTTATTTTTTTTTTACTATCACCAACATAATGTTTAGTAACCTGTCCCTCTTTCTGCTCACGCTTATTTTCGTATTTTTGTTCTTGTTTCTGCTTTTGTTCCTGCTCTTGTTCTTGCTTATAGTCATGCTCCTGTTCTTGTACCTGTTCTTGTTCCTGCTCTTTTTTCTGTCCCTGTTCTTGTTCCTGCTCTTTTTTCTGTCCCTGTTCTTGTTCCTGCTCTTGCATTTCCTTAGTTTCTACATTTTTCACACTTGCCAAATTTATACTATCCATTTGATTTTTTGTTAAATGTTCGTCATAGTGAAACAGTTTAGAACTTTCCAGTGTCAAACTAGGAAACGTTTTATCATCAGAATGCTCAGAACGTCTAATATAATGGTTTAAATTTTTAAAATAATAATAAAAATATATTGATATACATAATAACACAAAATATATATATATATATATATATATATTATTAGAGTGATATCATAAAATAACATACAAACATTAGACCTATTTAAGTGTATACATATATGTACATACACATATATATGTACATATGTGGAAGTTTATACAAAAAAAAAAAAAAAAAAAAAAAAAGAATTAAAAATAAAAATAAGAAAAACCAATTTATCATATTTTATACATCGTATTTATTTACCTTTGTATGTTATAATTTCCAGTCATTGAGTCCTCTAAAAAATTGATTGTATTTCGAGGCAAATTCCAATAAAGTTTTTCTTTTCGGTTCATGTCTTCATCCTATAAAAATAAATAAGTGAATAAATAAGTGAATAAATATGTGGATAGGTAGATGTATATTATCACGAATAGACACATATGCGTCCATTTGTATATTATTTAATTTATCTCTTTTTAACACATACATAGGCATGTATTATATAGCCAATATTAGTAGCTTACCGCTAACAACTTAAAATACTTTTCCTCCTGTCTTTTTTTACTCAATATAAATCGATGCTTCTTTTCCCTTTCAAGTATTTCTTTCTAAATTCAAAAAAAAAAAAAAAAGATAAAAAAATTAAAGTTAAAGTTAAGGTGAAAGTGGTTATGGGAGTGAGAGTGAGGGGTGACATTAGAAAAAACAAAAAAAAAATTAATTTAAAATTTTGATTTTTTGAAATTACTGAAAAGTATGTTTTAGTTTTTTTCGACACAAGGTTATCTGAATTAAAACAAAAACAAAAAATGGAGATAAAAATAATCGAATGAAAAAGGTATAAGAAGAATAATCCGATAAAGCACTAACATAAATATTTTTATGAATATAAATATATTAATATATATGTATATACACACATAATGATGGAAAAACGAAAAAAAATAAAACAAAATATCTTACCTATATTTATAGAAACAAAAAAAACGTTAACTCCCAAAGGTAAATGTGACAAAGTTGGGTGTCTGTTAATAAAAAAAAAAAAAAATTAAAAAAAAAGAAACAATCATATGTATATATAAAACAATTACTAATTATAAATTTGATTACATATGTGCGTATGTATATATATTTATGTTTTTCTATATGGAAAATTGTGTCGATCATAAATATTACTTATTTCTCATTTTGGGGTCTAGTTCGAAAGATTCAATGTATGTAATTTGTTTATCACATAGAAATTTTGGTATTCTATTTAAATCATTATCATACTCATAAAAAAGTAATCTAAAAATAAAACAGTTTGAAAAAAAGCAGTATACATATATGTATATACATATATGTATATATACATATGTATATGTAGAGATATAGATATGTGCATAAAAACTTTTTTAATTTGTTATACTTTAGGATAAAAGGATCTAAGAATATGCATTGTCCATCTACACATTGATAAAAATAGATTTCTATAAATAAAGAAAAAATAATTTAGTCAGTATATTATTATATACATGGGTTATGTGCATAAACTGGGTGCATTAAATGGGTATATATATACATATATGTTTTATACTAACCATCTAGACTATTTATATTTTCAAGGCGTTCTTCATTATTATGTTTTTCTGAATCATTGTTATTCATCTTATTTGGAAAAAATTTTTGATTTTCATTTGTTTCCATTTCTAACACCATTACTCGTTTTAGTTGTTCAATGCTATGCTGTAAATTGTAAATTCATAAAAAAAAAAAAAAAAAAAAAAAAAAAAAAAAAAAAAAAAAAAAAAAATGAGTAAATAAATGAGTAAATAAATAAGTTAATGAATAAGTTAATGAATAAACAACTGAATAAGTTAATGAATAAATAAATGAGTGAATAAAAAAGTAAGTTAATGAATAAACAAAATAGAATGATAACATGACCTTAAATATATACAACAATGTAGTGGCTGTATATAAGTAATATATTGCACATATTATGTTGCATTAAATGGGACACATATTTGAATATGTATTTATTCATTCATTTGCTTATTTATTCATTTGTTTGGTTATCTGTCAATTCGTTTATTTATATATGAAAGTGTCATAAGCATCAACACAATAGGAACACATATATATATATATATATAAATACATATTTTTTTTTTTTTTCCTATTACGTAAACGTCGTGAGCTAAATTATCATATAAATATAAGGAATCACAGGTGTGTTCATCGATGTTCAATTGAGGATTAAGTTGTTCTATAGGTATATTTAAATATTCACTAATTTTTTTTTTAATACTTAATATGGCTTTTTGAATTATAATTTCATCCAGTATAGCTATATTAACTGTTTGACGATTTAATAAAAAATAAAAAATTGTTAATTCTTTTATCCATAAGGATAAAGGATTATAAAAATAAAATCTTTTTGCAAAATGAACACCTGAATTTAAATTATATTTTAAAATAATATCTGTATGTGTTTGACTAACTGTAATTAAATTTTTATTTATATAATCATTATTAACAATATATTTATCATTGATTGTTTTATTATTTTTTAGAAAATTATTATTTGTTATATTAAAAGTATTATTAAATATGATCTTTGTTGATTTTAAATTTAATTTTTTATTTTTTGTATATAATAAACACATATTTATATAATCATTAATTTTATAATTTTTAACAAAATGGAAATTTACAGAACGTAAATCTTTTTCATTAATTATTTCAAAACATATTGGACATTTTTTCCATGTTGTATATTTTTCTATAAAAAAGTATTTTAAAATACAAAAATAACAAAATATATGTCTACAATTTGTTATTTTTGGTGAAATAATATTATTTTCAAGACATATTGGACAACTTAAGTAAGTATTGTCATAGGTTATATAATCTACTTTTTCAATTCGATCCCATTCAATTTTATCATCCACATTATATTGTAAATATTTTTTATCATTTACATAATAACGAAAATTACAATTCAAATACTGGTTTTTATTTTTAGTTGTTTTCTTTTTTATTATAGGTATATAACTGTTATAATTTTTTGGATAAGGATTATTTATTCTTGTTGGTTGGTATCTGTTATAATGAATTAAAAAATTTACATTTATTTCTTTTTTGTTGTTTTTAGATTTTTTTTCATAAGCTGGTAAATCCTTTTTTTTATTATTTCTATTGTTGTTGTTGTTATTGTTGTTGTTATTGTTGTTGTTATTGTTGTTGTTATTGTTGTTGTTATTGTTGTTGTTATTGTTGTTGTTATTGTTGTTGTTATTGTTGTTGTTATTGTTGTTGTTGTTGTTGTTGTTGTTGTTGTTGTTATTATTGTTGTTACCACTGTTGTTATTACCACTGTTGTTATTACCACTGTTGTTATTACCACTGTTGTTATTACCACTGTTGTTGTTGTTGGTGTAGTTAATATGATTACAACTATCATCATTATTGCTGTTATTGTTACTGTTATTATCGCGTTTATTATTACTGTTATTATTATGTATAATATTACAGTTTTGTAATGTATCAACCGAAATTACTTCACTGTTTTTTTTTTCAGCTCCTGTTTTCTTTATTTTTGAATAATTTTCTATACAAGTTTCATTTTTTTGTTCAATATTTTCTGTTTTTATTTCGTTTGTTATGTAGTCATCTTTTGACGTACATACGTTGTTTTTATCGCAACTTTCATTTTTATTATCGTTGCATATGCTCTTATCGTTATTTCCGTGGCCCACAAAATCATAATTTTTATTTACATTCTGTTTTAACTCATGAAACATTTTATTTCTTATGTATGTACTTTCAACAACATCATTACTCGTATAACCTATAGAAGGATATGAATTATTTAAGATATCAACGCTTGTTTTTTTTTTATTTACATGCTCTTTTTTAGGCAAATGGATACATGTTTTTTTTAAATTATGTTCTTCATTCGTTAAAACAATGTTTTTTAATTTTATAATTTCATTATCCATCTTGAATTATTTGAGTAAGCATTATATATATAAATATGTATATAATATATAAATATGTATAATATGTATATAATATATATATATATATATATATATATGTGACTCTCTTGGTTATTCTATAAATCTTAGCTATTTTTTCGCGTCCTTGTTTATTTCAGTTTTACTATTTTATTTTCGTTTAATAAAAGCGTTCCGAGCTTCTATTTAATTTTGCTCCGTTTTGTTTTGTTTTGTTTTGTTTTGTTTTGCTTTGTTTTGCTTTGTTTTGCTTTTTTTTTGCTTTTTTTTGCTTTTTTTCGCTCTTGTTTTATTGTATATATATTTTTTTCTTTAGTAAGACACACGCTTACAAGAAAGTTAAATAAATCAGTGAAATAAAAACAAAAATTTTAATTAATTATTTGATGTGATGTACATAGAAGTATACAAATGTGTATATGTATGTGTACATATATATTTATGTTTATATTTCAAACTTATAAACAAGATATGTCCTTTTATAACTATTAATTACTTCCAACAATAATGTTGTAAACATGGATAGTGGAAAAAAAAAAAAAAAAAAAAAAAAAAAAATAAACAATAAACAACAAGCAATAAACAATAAACAATAAACAATAAACAATAAACAAATAAGTACCAATATACACACATACCTAGCCAAGCACATAAATAAATGCGTGAGAGTTGTAAATATGTTAGTATTTATCGTAGGAAAAAGCGAAAAAAAAAAAAAATATATATATACCTTATTTAGCGTTTTTATGCAAATTTATATATATATTTATGTATACATATTTATATGTATGTTAAAATATATATTTTTTGTAACTTTATGATGCATATTTTGCTACATTTCGAAACAGTACAAATAAATCGTAAAGGAAAAAATAAAATTTTGAAAAACGATTACAGTTCAGAGTACAATAAC
This sequence comes from Hepatocystis sp. ex Piliocolobus tephrosceles, assembly GCA_902459845.2. NCBI lineage: Eukaryota > Apicomplexa > Aconoidasida > Haemosporida > Plasmodiidae > Hepatocystis > Hepatocystis sp. ex Piliocolobus tephrosceles. The sequence goes on from CABPSV020000432.1 coordinate 8,592, forward strand.
CGATAGGGACAAAAATTATGCGCAGTAAAGTAAAAACAAATAAATATATATTTAAATATGTATATATTAAATTTTTTTTTTTTTTTTTTTTTTTTATTTGTCTACTTTATACACAAACTTTGTAATTGTTGTATAGTTGTTTCAATATAAGATGGGAAAAAAAAAAAAAAAAAAAAAAAAAAAAATGGCTTTTGTCCCTTTTTCCCTTTTTTTTTTAATTTCTTGTTAATAATCTCTACGTGCGACTTTTATTTCAAAAATAAAAAAATAAAAAAAAAAATTAAATTTAAATGACAATAACATAAAAAGCAGACAGTAAATAATGAATAAAACGATTTATTAAAAAGCCAAGAGTATGAGTCGATTCACATAAAAGTTACATAAATATATATATATATATATATATATATATGTGTATGTAAAATCCTGAATGAGGAGCTTAAATGTACATGTTAAAAAAAAACATATGTCACAATATCAAACCCCAAGGCATTTTTAGCATCTGTAACTATTGCAGAAAGTGGTAATGTTTATTTTCTTACCATTTAAAATAAGCGTTCACTGAATCATTAATTCTTATCCAACTATTTTCATTTTTTTTTATTTTTTTATTGATGAATTTTTTTTTTATCATAATAATATAATGGAAGTAAAATAAAAAAAAAAAAAAAAAAAAAAAAAAAAAAGTGTGAAAGCCTTTAAAAACGTTCATATTAAATATTATTATTTTTATATAATGACAAAATAATAAAAAGTATGAATTATGCTATATTTATTCATTTCTTATTTTTTATGCTTTTTTTCTCCGTCACTTATAATCATAAGATTTATTATAATATCACATGTCGTAAAAACAGTAAAGATAAACTTTTGTTTATAAAAAATAAAAATTACATTGTTAAGTATAAATGTAACCTTAATGCAAAAAAAAAGAAATTTATTAATTTCAAAGAAATTCAAATCCAAAGAATAAATGATTATAGAAAAAGAAGTGGAGGAGATAAAAATAACATTAACTATAATATAAGAGATACATACAATTGCCATGATAATTTGTAATCATTTTTATATCACAACACACACTTATATATGTATATTTCTTATACATGTACCTATTTTTTTTTTTTTTGTTTGTTTTGTGTGTGTGTGTTAAAAACTTGAATAGCTATTTTTTTTTTTTTTTTTTTTTTTGTCTTATATCCCTTTTGTCCTGTTCCATTTAAATGCATTCATACATTTATGGGCATATACATATGAGTTTGTTGATGTAGATATACATATGTACGTACATATACATATATATATATATATATATATATATGTATATGTGTGTATTTATACATACTTAAGTATATACTCACGTGTATATGCATTTATCATATCTTTTTGTTTTTTCTCATTTTTAAAGTCTTTTCGTAAAAAATGAAGTAATGCCAACTTTAGCAAAAATAGAACATGACCAGTTAAAAGAGAGAGAGAAATATAAAGAAGTTTTTAAAAACATAAATGATTACAACTCAAACTTTAACAGACAGGTAGAAAATTAAAAAATGAGAATATCTTGAATTTATATCTTTAAACACAATCATATAATGTATTATATATATGTACACACAGTATATGTAAACAATTGTTTTTTTTTTTTTTTTTTTTTTTTTCATTTTTACAGACCTTTTTGCAATTTCTTATAGATTTATATAACATTTTTTTAAAAATTGATGAATTTTTTTTAACTTATAAAAATGAGTTTTCACTACTTACTTATACTGGTCCTATGTTACTGACTAATTGTCTTTATGATGACATTATTTATTTGACTACAGTGGTTGAGGTAATTTGAATTTCGAGTAAAATATATATACTTTTTTTTTTTTTTTTTTTTTTTTTTAATTAAAAAAAAAAAAAAAAAAAAAAAAAAAAAGGTTTACGAAATAGATATATTATACACTCATAGAGTCATATTTTTAATTTTCTTTTTATATCTACTGTAGAACTCTGATGACATAACAGTTAGCCAATATGGAAAAGAATATATTTTACACCTAGAACAGTTAGTTGAACATAATAAAATAAGTAAGTTTTTTTAGTAATAATAATAATATAAAAAAATAGATAAACGCAGATAAATAAACAGTTTACAAAAAAAAAATTAAAAAAGCAATAGACGCATACATGTATGTATTAGCATTTATTATTCACTTTTCTATTCATTTGTTTATGCATTTGTCAATTTATTTTTTTACCTTATATTTTTTTTCTTTTGATCAGAATTTTTAGCCCATTGTTATTTATTTTACAAAAATTTTCATCTAACGAAAGAACACTTATTAAATAGCATTTGTAAGCATTTAGATATTAGTAAAACATTAAAGTCGTCAAAATATGTTTCAGATGTAGATAACTTTGAAGTAAGTTTAAATATTTTTTATATTGTATAACATTTATTTTATTTTTTTGTTTATTTTTATGCAATATATAATGTGACATTTCGTTTTCGATATTGAGAAAGCGTTATTTTATGACAATTATAATTCAAAGACAATAAATAAAGGCATGAAAAAAAAAAAAAAAAATAAAATAAACATAAAATTTAACACAAAATGAAACATATAATACGAAAAATAAATGCCTATAAATTAATCACACTATCATAAACGTATATTAATACATGTGTATTAATCATTTATTTTTTACATAACTTCGTATTTATATAAAATAGAGCATGTATATATATATATATATATATATATATATATATTTATGTCAACTTAACCTTTACAGTATTGTATAAACAAGATGAGCAGAAAGTGGAGTAGGTGGGAAAAAGACAGTTTCTTGGATGGTCTTCACGATGCAACAGCTAAAATGATGATACTAACAAAGCATTTTCAAAGTATAAAAAATTAAATAAGTTTATAATTTTTTTTTTTTCATATTGTTAGAAATGTTATTTCCTGTGCTTATTTTTTTGATATTGGCTTAAACACATATATTTACATATTTTAATATTTTAATTTACTATAATATTACTTTTTATTGTTGTAAAAAATATGTTAAGAAGTTACAAATATGTACAAGACAAAAAAAAAAAAAATAAATAAAATAAAAAATTAATAAATAAAATTACAACAATAGTTATCACTCGTGTTATCTTCATCTGTTTATATGCCATTTTGTCTACACATTATGTTACGTATTAAACTTAGCTTATTCAGCAAAAAGTTACCTTAACGGATTAGTGTTAAAAATTGTTTTATTTTTTAAAAAAAAATTTTTTTTTTCTTTTTTTTTTTATTATGTTAATTTAATCAATTATTAAAGCACATAATCGTATAAAATATACCAGGCTTTTCAAAATGCCTAAAAAAAGAAAAGGGGTGTTAAACTGATTAGTATATATAAAAAACTTTGTTCTTATTTTACCCTTATACATGCGTATATACATATATACGCATATATATATGTGTGTACGTTTTATCTTTTTGATATATTGTAAAAAATAATAAAAAAAAAAAAATCCAAGTATATTACCAAAACAGCTAACACTGGTCTGATTTTTTTTAAAGCATTAAATATATATGTACTATAAGCATGGGTACTACATTTTATCATACATCCCATTTTACTATTTCACCATATTTTGTCATTTTTTTTTTTTTTTTTTCATTTCCTAGATTAGCTTTTCATTTATTGACTTACTATGTTATCAACACATTAAGTTATTTACATAATTTTATAAAATGAATAAGTTGTTTTTTACTTTGGTTCAAAGAAGTTAATTTTTTTTTTTTTATATTAAAATTTATTCAAATATGTATAAATTATATATATATATATATATATATATAGGGTATATACATATAGGTCTATATATGTAAGCATATATGCAATTACTTCAAACGAGATAAATGATTAATTCAAATGATTACAATTAAAACAACATAATAAATAAAATAAACAAAAATATTTTATATATGTATATATACATACATATACTATAACATTTTTATAGATATTAATATTAACGTTATAACTATTAATGTACTAACGTTTTAATGTGTTAATGTATTTAATATAATTGTTTTTTTTTTTTTTTTTTTTTTTTTTTTTTTTTTTTTTTTTTTTTTTTAGAATGAATTTCTTAGCTAATTTGGGAAAAAAATCCAAAAGTACCGCTACAACAGTGAAGAAAAACAAGAACGATGACAGTAGTGAAACGAAAACAAAAGGATCAAAATTGAATGAGAAAATAGAAAAGGTTGAACCTGAAGGAGATTTAGTAAAAGGTGCTAAAAACGAAAAAAAAGATGTTGTTAAAGGGACTGAATTAACTGCTACTGTAAAATTAAACGGACATGTGAAAAATAAAAAAGAAAATACTGAAGATAGTAACAAATTAGATGATAGAGAGAAAAAGAATATTGTTAAAGTCGAAGAAAATAACACTGACAATACAGAAATAAAAAAGTTGAATGAGGAAGACAAGAAGAAAAAGAAAAAAAACAAGAATAAAAAAAAAGGTGAAAACAAAGAACAGGAAGAAGAGTTGGATAGTGGTAATGAAGAAACAATAATCAGTGAACAAATGAATGAACAACAAGAAGACAAAGAACAAATAACTGAAGAGTCATCAAACAAAAAAAAAAATGTAAAGAATGTGACAAAATCTACTAATGACACTATAACAGCTGAGGGAGATAAAAAAAGCAATTCACCTAACACAGTACATACTAAAAATGCTCATGTTACTACTAATAACACAAATGGTAATGTAAAAACGAATGAGAAAAAAAAAAAAGGAACACAAAAAGAAGAAGTTGAAGTAAAAGTAGACATAGAGGGAGAAGTTGAAGGTGAGACAGGAGCAGCAGACGTAGTTGGTAAGGACGAATTGAAACAAATAGATGAAACAAAAAATTTAAAAAGAATGTTTAAATTATTGGATGATGAAAGAAAAAAAACAGTAAACGAGTTAAATAAAAAAATTACAAAAGTGATAAAGAAAAAGAGTAACAAGAGTAATGGTAATGTAGATTTGAATGAAATAAACGAAACAGAAGAAAAGAAAAGAGTAGAGTTAGAAAATATAATTAATGAAATAAATATAGCTGTAACGAAAAATAATACGATCCCTAATAATAGTAACAACACTGCTGCAACTTCTAAATATGCAAAAACGAAATTAACTTGTGCCGAAATAGAGAATCGAATTAAAGAAGTGAAATTACAAAAAAAAAAAACAAATACCAAAGAGGTGGAACAAATAAAAGAAATCGACACTTATATTACATTTTTGGAAGAGCAATTATGTATTGCTAAAAACTATGACAATTTTAAAACATATCAAAATCAATTATATGGTTTGAAAACACAATGTAAAGAAGAAATGCAAAAAATAGATCAATATTTAAATACTTTAAAAGAGCAGGAAAAAACATTAGCATATACAAATAAAATTATAAAAATGAAAGAAGAACAACAAGGAATAAAAATAAATGCATCTAATGTGTTTAGTAAAGAATATGTGATAAAGAATGATAAATATAATATGCTTACAAAACCTTTTAACTTTATAAAAAGAATTGCAAATAAATATTGTGTTTTTATAGATAGGTTAAATACAAATGAAAATAAAAGTTACAATTTATTGATAGTAGGTTGTAATGAAGATATAGAAAGTTGTATATCGTTTTTGGAAAATATAAACAATAACGAAAGAAATGTGGTACAAATAAATAAAAATGTTGTTAAAAATATGTTTAACATTGTAGATGGTAAAATAAAAAAAATAGAAGAAGATACGAATGTTTTTATACAATTAGATAGTAATGATTGTTTGTATTATTGTGGTATGAAACAGGATATACATAAATTAAAAAAATTAATTGAAGAAGCTACCGAAGAACATAATTCTTATGCAAAATCTATGACTAAAAGTATTAATTTGAATTATTTAAAAGCTAGAGGATTTGATAGGAGTTTATTAAAGTCTATAGAACAAAACACAAATACAATGATTAGGATTAAGTATGATGTAAATACAAAAGAAGCAGTGGCTGAAGTGAAGGGAAAAAACAGTACAGATATAGAAGAGGCAGAAAAACAAATTTGTAATCTTGTAGATAGTTTACATACTAAGTCTATTGAATATGGTAAAAATGAAAGATTTAACATTGTTAGAAGATGTGGTTACGAATTGAATGATATTAAAAACAAATTAAATGTATTTGTTATGAGAAATGATACTGGATTTGATTTTGTTGGTTCAGAAGAAAATATAAAAAAAGCACAAGAAGTATTAGATTATGCATTAAATGTTAAACTTATTACATCTATTAAAAAAACATTAACAGAAGAAGAATCTTATTTATTTAATGCAAATTTCCGTAATCAAATTAAAGCAAAAACAGGAGCAGAAGTAAAGATATATAATAAAGATGATTATAAAGAATTAAATATAAGTGGTAATAAAACAGATATAGACAATGCTTTACAAATGATAGAAGAATTATTAAGAGAAAAAAAATGTACAGAGATAGCAATTAATGAAGATGTAATAGCTTTATTATTATCAGCCAAAGCACAAAAAATAAAAGATATTGAAAAGGACACATGTACTAGTATACAAATAAATAAAAATACATATGTAGCACAAATATATGGTAGCGAGGCTAATATTAAAGCAGCAAAAGATATTTTAGAACATTTGGTAAAAACAGAAAAAAGACATAGAAGAAATGTATCACCAGCAAATAGACATCATCCTAATTATCATCAAAACCAAGGTCAAGGTTATAGTAATAATTATCACCGTCAACACCATCATAGTAGTGGTGGTAGTGGTGGTAGTGGTGGTGTTGTTGGTAGTGGTGGTAGTGCTGGTGGTGGCAGTCGTAATGGATATGTTAGTGGAAATGGAAGTAATCGTCGTCAAGCACGACATTATAATGGTTATAATGATAGGAAAGATAATAATAATGCATATAGAAATAATAATAAGAATAGTAATAATAATAATAATAATAATAACGATGGTGGTAATTATGTAACTATAGAAATGACTGTAGATACAGAACATATTGGTAGTATTATTGGTAAAAGAGGAAGAACAATAAATAAAATCCAAGAAGATACTTTAGTAAAAAAAATTAATATAGATAAATATACTAAAAAGGTACTTATTTATGGTGGTAAAAAAAATGTAGAAGCTGCTCAAAAAGAAATTGAAAAAATACTTACTAGAGCAAAAGAAGAGAATAATAATTTTGATACACAAAAACAAGGAAGTAATTCTTATTTATCTCATAGAAGAAATTATAATAACAATAGTACAAGAGGAGGAGATGGAAAAAAAAACTATCGATCAGATTCAACCAAACGTAATAATCATCAACAGGTATATATAAATACAAATGACGAAAAAGCTTTCCCAAGTTTACTTGACGTAACTAATATACAGTCAAGAAAATCCAAAAAGGCAATTAATCAAGCCAATACTAAAAGACAGGATGGAGTACAGGATGAATCTGTTTATATAAATTAACTTTATACAATTGCCACATGCATCAATATCTGAATGTTAATGTGTGAATTGTTAAGTGTGTGAATTGTTAAATGTATTAGTTGTTAATGTGTGTTTGTAGTACGTACGTTGTATGCACATATATTATATACCATTTTTGCCCATTTTTAAATGGTGCTATTCTATATATTTAAATATATTTAGCATTTAAAAAAAAAA
>CABPSV020000433.1:0-16323 GCA_902459845.2 Hepatocystis sp. ex Piliocolobus tephrosceles
ATCAATTGGTTATGTAGTTTATTGTCTAAATAATTTTGTGTATTTTTTTTTGATATTTGTTCATAACATAACTGTTTTTTTTTTACTTCAGGATAATTAATTGTAGGGATGATATATGCATGTTTATTATTACATTCTGTTTTGTTTGAATTAATGGTACGAATGTTAGGTTGTTCAAGTTGTTCAATTTGTTTAGGTTGCTCATATTGTTTTGAGTGGTTTAGGTGCTCAGTCGTATGTTCATTTTCCTTATTCTTCGTAACATTGGTATAAAATAGATTATAAATTGGTTGTTCTTTTTTATATTCCTTTGGGTTATACAGTACATGCATATAATGAAGCGGATTTTTATTTGAATATGGTATATTTTTACAAGCGATTAGATATATAATAGCAGGTGTAATAAAATTACAGACATAAGCGAAAATTAAACTAGACCAATTAAACATGGTTTCAAAAATTTCACGTGAACTAAAAAAAAAAGCAAGAATAAAAGGTAAAATAGTACCAAAAAAACAAGCAAAATTTTCTGAACATAAATTACTATTAATTAAATTATATCTGGTAGCAATACAATAAACATATATACCAGGTGCTATTGTTAATAAATCAAATAAATATATTGATATTTTCATATATATATTTATAAAAGGATATTGTAAAATATCATTTAATATATTATCATTATTAATATTAGGATAAGCGGTACATAAAACATAACCAAAAATAAAATAAAGAAAACAACAAAATAAATTAGATATCCAAACAGTTCGAATTATTTTAACATCTGATTTCATTTCATTAACCCAACAAGGTATAACAGTTAAAGTTGAATAAGAAGAAATATACGAAGATAAAAGTTGTTTAAAATTGTAATTTCCAAAAATAGTTGGATATTGAATAGGTGGTACTTGAACTATTTTATTCATGGACATACCTACATATGACATATCTACATTATTGTTCCCATAATTATATTTATATATTTTCATAGCACTTAAAATTATCATTTCAAATAAAGTAGTCATTAAAAAAATAAAAGATAAATATTGTACTTTCATATTGTTTTCCAAATTCGATTGAGAAAAATAAATAGATACAACCGTGTTAATCACATATCCAAGTGTTATATATAGTATATAATTTTTACTATAATAAAATTCATTTATATCAGTAATTATTGTTACGTTTATAGTAGGATACAAAACAAGTCCAACAGTAGAACCGAATAAATTTATTATTATATAATCAACTGCATGTGATACAATAACTATAGAAATTATATTACTGCCTAATATACTAGCATAATAACAAATTTGTAATAGCCAAAAATATATATTTTTTTTACCTAAAAAATAACAAATTGTTGATATATATTCATACCTTTTATTAAAGTGTATATTATTTGGTATCATAGTCATAGATCGTAAAAATAATAAAGTATTAAATATAGTCAAAATACAAATAAGTATGTTTATAATTAAACATGGCAACCATCCTGACATCTTAAAAATATATGGTAAAGCAACTATTCCTGAACCAAATATTTGATTAATTAAATAAATATAACTAGCTGTTTGACCTATAGTTTTATCCCCAAAAATTTTTTTTTCTTTTAATCTTTTCACTTTTTTAATATATTCGTTATCATAATGTTGTGTACTAGTGGTGGTATGACTGCTTCTCCTACGACTACAACTGTTACTACTACTACTACTACTAATAGTAGTAGTAGTAGTAGTAGATGTATCTGACACATGATCTTTTGTTTCAATCAATTTGTAGTAAGTATTGGTTTCTTCACCACGTGCTGATTTCCCATATAAACTTCCTAATTCTTTCGTCATCCTTTTGTTTGCTCATACATATATATTTTTTGCGATGTGTTATGATATATTGTTTAGCATATGTCCTTGTTTATTGTTGCCTATAATACAATTCTATCGTGTTCCTATTTTTTTAAACTTCACGTGTTTGTCGCTTCTTTATTCTTGTCTATTCTTATTTTAGTCTACCAACTGATTTGTTTATTTATTCGTTTTACTTGTTTGCTTGTTTATTTGTTTTACTTCTTTGTTTGTTTATTTGTTTTACTTGTTTACTTGTTTATTTGTTTTACTTGTTTGTTTGTTTATTTGTTTTACTTGTTTGCTTGTTTATTTGTTTTACTTGTTTGCTTGTTTATTTGTTTTACTTGTTTGCTTGTTTATTTGTTTTACTTGTTTGCTTGTTTATTTGTTTTACTTCTTTGCCTGTTTATTTGTTTTACTTGTTTGCTTGGTTACTTGATTAATTGCTTACTTGCTTACTTGGTTACTTGCTTACTTGTTTACTTGTTTATTTGTTTACTTTTTTATTTGTTTATTTGTTTATCGATTTATTCGTTCGCCCATTTAGTTAAGTATTTTATTTATTTATTTAATTATTATTATTATTTTTTTTTTTTTTTTTTTTTTTTTTTTTTTTTTTGTCTTATTCAATGACATTACATTATATTAACTGCTGATCCACTCCTTAATTCATAATAATTGTTACAAATAGCTAAAGAATCTGTATTCTCTTTCTAGTTACTTTTAAACAAAAGGAAAGAAAAAAAAAAAAAAAAAAAAAAAAAAAAAAAAAAAAAAAAAAAAAAAACACAATAAATAATTTGGTAAAAAAAAATCAATATAATAAAGCTTAAACTTAAATATTTAATAAAATATAAATGAACAGCAAAATAAAAGATCAATATTCAAATTTATATTTTTTTTTAGAATAGTTTGTATTTGTTTATAAACATATGTGCATGTATATGTACAAATATATATGTATGCGTGCGCATGTGTGTATGTATACATTTCTCATTAAGTGCGAACAGTTAATAAGCAAATTTAAAAATGTATTACACTTTCTATATAGAGATTGTTACCCAAAAGTTGCGCAACCGGGTAAACTCATGCGTATTGCAAGAAATATGAATGTTCATTATTTTTTGGAGAATACCCCATTATGTACCTTTTATGTACTTTTCTATTATTTCTCATTTATTTTGCATTTATTTTTGACTATTTTTTTTAAACCTTAATTTTTAACTCATAATTTTTAATTTCTGTTTTTATGTTCGTATTAGCTAAAAACTCTATTTTATAATTTATATATTAACAAAATAAACAAAAAAAAAAATATAATAAAAAAAAAATAATTAAAAAAAAAAAATGCAATATTTTATTTATTTTATACCACACTTAAACAATTTTTTTGTTTTAAATATATATATATATATATATATATATATATATTTTATTATGTTTTTAGTTGACAATGTTGGCTGAATATTTATTCACGCTTTGTATTAACGAAAAATAAGAAAATGTTATTTCATTTATTTTCCTAAATTCTTACACACTTTGTAACATATATCTTTAAGTTTAAAGCAAAAATTATTTTTACATGGATTTCCAAAATTTTTAATTATATAATCTTAATATTTTGAGAACTATGAAACAATGTACTTATATATATATATATATAATATTATGTATGTATGTACTGTGTATAAACGTATATATGATAAACCGTATTTAACATATGTATGTATGTACTTTTTTTTTTTTTTTTTTTTTTTTTTACTACTATTACACTAACGCTTATTTTTATAACACATTGTTGCTTTTTTTTAAAGTTATTAATATAAAAATAAAGCATTTGTTTAGTTAACACATTTGTTCCGCTTATTTTTTTTTTTTTTTTTTTTTTTTTCTTTTCTCTTCTTTCTACCATTTTTCTTTAAAGTACATAGACATAAATTTATAATGAAAATCTTACAAATTTTGTAACATTAGTTATGTTGTTAATTTTTTTATAATCCAACGTAGCAAATATAGAATTCTAGAACGATTTTAAATGTGAGAATTTAAAAAACGAACTAGGGCTTTCACGAAAAAAAAAAAAAAAAAAAAAATATATATATATATATATATTATAAACTTTATTTTTTCCTATTATTTTTATTTTTTTTTTTTTTTTTTAATACTTTTAAACACGTTTATTTTATTATAAAATTTTTACGGTACTATTATATATTGTTATTATTTTGCAATTTTTTTTTCTTTTTTTATTTAAATAATTGATATATATTTTTTAATCATTGTATTTATTGGGACAAGAAAATACTCTTAAGTAAAAATCATTTTTTTTTTTTTTTTTTAGATACCTTTAAACACATGTTTATTTTTTTTATATTATTTTTGCTCTACCAATGTGTATTGTAATTATTTAACTATTTTTTTTTTTTTTTTTTTAAAAAGTTAGATATAATTTATCAATTAAAAGACGGAAAATCTTTATATTATTGACACAAAAGATATTAAAATTTAGTACTATAAAAGTAAAATTTATAAATATTTTCTTTTTAAATATGTATACGAGCGCGTATACATGTCTGCATACATGCATACATACATACACACACAAATACATGTGTGTTGTTTGGTTTATTTCTTAAGTGAAATTAATTGTGTTATATAATATTCAAGTTATTCCTGCATAAGTGAATAATATATATATGCACAATTACTCATAAAAAAAAATTGATTAAATAAGCAAAAATAAAACATTTGAGAAAAATATTTAAAAAATTATAAATATGTGTTGTTTATTTATTTTTTTTTATTTATAATTAACTCTTAATTATAAGATCTATATATATATATATATATGTGAATCTATTTCAAAGCTTAAAATATATATATATTGTTACAACGTATTTTATGTGTTAATTTTAAAAATATAAAAAAACAAACTCAAGCCTTTTTAGTATTCAATTGAACTATATAATCTATTACTTCCTGTACAGTTTTTATATTGTCTGCCGTTTCATCAGGTATAGTAATGTTAAACTCAGATTCAACCTATAAATAGGGAAGCCCCCCAAAAAAAAAAAAAAAAATAAATAAATAAATAAATAAATAAATAAAAAATAAATAAAATGTAAACGTATATTATATGTATATATATGTACATATGTATATATGGATATAACGTCATAAGATTAAGTTCTTTTGTATAATATGTTCTGTTGCATATATTATATGTATGTGTTTAATTACGTCTATCAAGAATTCTACAGTATCCAGAAAGTCCCATGATCTATTATCTTTTGTTTTGTTTTTTTCCAGTTCTTCATTATAATTAATTTGAGTATCTTCTGGTAAATATTTTTTTAGAACAGTCAAAACTTTTTCTTCAATTTGTTCCTTAGTAAATGAATTTAATTCATTTTTTTCAGATGAGAAATAACAAGCTGTTTTTATAGCAACATTTTTTTTTAATAGATCATTATTTTTAAGGGAAAAAGTATTATAACATATTTGACACTTGATTCTATTATTTATTAAACCGTTGTTAAAATATCCCCTTTTACAGATATTTCCAAAATTTACATTATAATTTTTAGTAAAAATTTTTTGAAGTATGTTTCTCTTCATCTTATCATAATTATATATATATATATATATATATATATATTTATACAGTTATATCGTTTTTGTGGCCCTGATGTTTTTATATTCACAAGTTCCTTTATAAAAAAAGTATTGCTATTATGCGTTTTTTTTTTTTTTTTTTTAAGTTTATTTTAAAATTACTATAATATTTAAGTAGGAGATGAATATTCAGAAAAAAGCGAAAAAGAAAAATAATTTAACGGTATACGTATAATATATATACATATGGGTATATTTTTATTTTCGTTTTATACAGTTTACTGTTTTAAAAATTGTAAAGACTTTTCATACGACATAACTAACAAAAGTGTTTTTAAGAACATTTATTTCATTATACATAAACCATACTTCTTTAAGCTATATATATGAGAGCCTTTTTTTTTTTTTTTTTTTTTTTTTTTTTTTTTTTTTTTTTTTTTTTTTTTTTTTTTTTTTTTTTTTTTTTTTTTTTTTTTTTTTTTTTTTTTCTTCATTCCTTTTTTGTTTGCTTCATTTTTTTTTTTTGTTTTTTTTCATTTCTTTTTTTTTTGTTTACTTCAACTTTTTTTATATTTCACTTTTTTTGTTTACTTCATTTTTTTTAAGCATTCCAGTACAAGTAAATAATATATGAAGCATTACTTTTATGAATAACATTAGTTTATCATTAGTTTATATCATTTTATTCTTAGTTTATTGTATTATTATCATTACTATAGTTATTTTATTACTAGTTTATTATATCATCATTATATATGCCTTTTTTTTTTTGTTGTTTGCTTCTTGTTAAAAGGTTTGTGATGATAGGTTACGCGTGTTACTTTTAAAAGAGATATATACATATGTTGTATGTATAATGGTTGTTGTTGTTGTTTTTTTTTTTTTTTTTTAATGAACACATTTAAGGGTTAAAGTTGTTACTTAAAGGTTCACTGTTTGAATATAAAAAAAATAAAGAAGTATATTAACAATTAAAAAGGTTAATACGCATTATATGCAAATTTTTTTATTTATTTTTTTTAAATTGAGTTTTTTTTTAGCAAAAAAAAAAAAAATAGATTAAAACATATTCAATAAAAATTGTTTTACACATGTATATATATATATATATATATATACAAATATACGCCGTCACATACATGCGATTATAAAAAAAAAAAGAACATGTGTATGTATATATATATATATATATATGTGAAGATAAAAATATAGAAGAAAACATAACAAAAAAAAATTTTTAAATAATATAAAAAATATTGCAAATATTTATTGAGCACCTGTCTCTCTCTCTCTCTATATATATATATATATATATATATATAGACATGCACGCATACATGCATACACACATACATAAAAAAATAAAAAAAATTCAAATTATTTAAAAGAAAAAAAGCATAAAATAAAAAGTTGGATATAACTTATTTACAATCTCGTATATATTTTATAAAGTTATAACTTAACTGCTAATGTATTGTGTTTATTTTTCTTCATTTTTTTTTTAGTCGCCTTGCTATAGTTTACTAACGTCCGTTACATTCTGATTTCTTTTTTTCCTTTGAATCAAGGTTCTTAACTTACTAATTTTTGTTTTCATTAAGAGGTTAGATTCTTTTAAATCATTATATTCAATATATTCATGGAGTTCGTAGTTTTCATCATAATAGAGCATATTATTTATATCCATTTTCTTTGCTTTGGTCATATTGTTAAAACATTTTTCTTCTTTTATAAATTTTTTCTTTTCACAAAATAGAAAGATAAGAATCGATAATTTTTTAGTTTCTATAAATTGAATCATATAAATAGCAAAATAAAATTCCACTAGCGAAATTGACAAGTTTTTAAATATATTTTCATCAAATAACATATTAATAATATCTTTTTCACATCTATAAAATTCATCATCTAAAAAATTAGTTTGAGTATTATTATCGGTTGTGGTGGTATAATTGTTCATATGAGTATTAAAGTATGTATTTGATTTATTTGATATTTCTTTTTCATTTTTTAAATTATAATAATAGTTTCTTTGATTGAAATCTTTTTTTGAATTTTTTAAATAATTATAAAACATGTTTAGATTTTCAGCTTCAATAAAATTTTTTTTATTATACGTGTATACATTATTTTGGTTTATGTGAGAATATAGTTCGTATATTTCAGAATAGGAGCTAAATAAGGAATAAAATAGCAAGTTAGATTTTTTTAATTCGAACTGTTTTTCATTAAGTGGTATTAAATGTATTGAATATTCGTTATAATTCTTCATCCAGTGTATAAAACATATAGAAAATCTAATTACAAAACTAATCCATTCTACTGTTATTTTACTATAAGATTCGTTAACAAATAAAACATTTATAGCTTCAATTATACAGTCAATAAAATGAATTCTGTTCGATCGAAGTTCATTGTTTGGCGATTTTTTTTTTATGTTGTTTATATGTTCATCGTCATCGATATGTTTGCCGTTGTTATGACCTATGTAATTGCTAACACCATTTATATCTTTTTTGAATTTATAATTAAATAAGTCATGTTTTTTTCTTTTAAGGTCTGGAACATACTCGAACTTTTTGTTATTTGTAATCCATCGTTTTAATTCTTCATGAAAATGATTATAAACTTCATCATTATTTATGTTTTCCTTTGCATTATTTGTGTCATAAGTTGTGTTATAAGTTGTGTCATAAGTTGTGTCATAAGTTGTGTTATAAGTTGTGTCATAAGTTGTGTCATAAGTTGTGTCATAAGCTGTGTCATAAGTTGTGTCATAAGTTGTGTTATTAAAGTTGTCGTTATTAAAGTTGTCGTTATTTTCATCTGAATTACTTCTTAAGTTACTGTTAAACATTTTATAATGTCCTGATTTTAAATCAATTACTTCCATGTGTATATTTTTATTCAAACAATTACCTTTTAATGCATTTATCAACTGTTTATACTTTTTACTTGTATTATATGTCTCTTCAATTAAAAAAATTTCGTCTGTTTTGACATTAAGATAAATGAAATAAGAAGGTATATTATTTATTCTTAAAATGAAATCAAAAAACTGCTCTTTTAATGTTTGTTTTACTCTGTTTTTATTTTGTTCCCCATTAGCGTTACTATTTTTATTATTTTTTTTAAAGGAATCCCCAAAAAATTTATTATTTGGACCATTAAGACCATTTTCTTCTAGTAATATCGGATCAGTTGTTTGTTCATCCTTTTGTCCATCGATAACACTTTTATCATTATTGTTAGAAAAAAAAACCAATGCAGAAACATCATTGAAAAAATCTTCTAACACCGCTTTATTGGAATTTCCAGATATTCTGTGCCTTTTCAAAATATGCTTGAATATGATCCATTCTAGTATAACTTTATTTATAATATAAATATAAAAAAAAATAAAAAAAATAAATGGAATAATATTCAAAATGGTGAAGTTAAAAAAAAAACTAGTTTGTAGTGTCAAATAAATCAAAGCGATTGAAGAAATACATAAATATCGAAATGTCCGTAAAACATTATTAGATCTTTTATCGTGAGGAGAAAATAATGAGACCAAAGTAGCATATGTACTTACAGTTAAAATCATAACACAACATATAAAATATTTTGAATTATAATTTCCATAAGTGTATAATTTACAAATAAAACAAAACACAACAAATATTAATTTTATAAAATCCATTATATCCCAACATCTGTTTTTGTAATTATATCCATTAAATAAAAAGTAATTATTTAACTGATTGGTATAAGATGAATTTGTTTTGAATATATTCATGGCTTTATAAATAGATCTTAAAACTATAAAAATATATATCAGTTGAAATAATAAAGCGTATACTATTCCAAATACAAACAATTTGTTTTTCAAGCTACAAACCTGTGATGGCATGTGATATAAAATTAATGTAGGATTATTATTTTTGTATTTTATTGGTTGACACCATAAAAGTTCGACTGTACTCATAAGTGTAAATGGTAAATGAAGGTATAAAATAATAACATATGCTGCTTTAAAATCTTCTAATAATTTTTTGATTTTTGTATACCAACTTGTGTTTGGTGGATGTATAAAACGAAATAAACCTAAAACTCTTATATTATATATATTTAATAAACACATATATGTCCAATAAGTATCTTTTATAATATTATTTTGTATGCTCTGTGTGTTTTTTCTAGTGGTTTCATTTTTTATGTATAATTCTTTATAATGTATAATACCCTCGTCAGCAGATGATGATTCTTGTTCCTCATCAACGTCGTTTGATTCGTTCGAGTGATTTTCCGAATCAGATGTCATGAAGTTTGTAGAAGAAATCGGGTTCAAAACATATTTCTGAATATTAGTGCTACTATATGTTGTATATGTTTCTTCGTTTGCATCCCCATTCTGGTCATTCTTTTTGCCTAATACATCTGATACGTCTGATACATCTGGAAAATTT
This sequence comes from Hepatocystis sp. ex Piliocolobus tephrosceles, assembly GCA_902459845.2. Taxonomy (NCBI): domain Eukaryota; phylum Apicomplexa; class Aconoidasida; order Haemosporida; family Plasmodiidae; genus Hepatocystis; species Hepatocystis sp. ex Piliocolobus tephrosceles. The sequence goes on from CABPSV020000433.1 coordinate 9,917, forward strand.
GGAAATTTTGGAAAATTTTGATTACTATGTTTATTGCGTTTTTCTTTGTCTTTTACGTGAAAATGTCTATTTATTTTTTTTTTTTTTTCTTTGTTTTGGTTATTTTCGCCTGTGAATATGTTGGCAAAATTATTAGTACCGCTATTAGTATCGCCATTAGTACTGCCATTAGTACTACCATTATTGCTCACATTTTTGTCTATTTTTTTTTTTCTCATAGTATTATCCATTATACTATTGAAACATTTTGCCCAAATGCTCGTACGCTTATTTTGACTTTGTCGTACATATTCTTCTATGTCAGAATTGTCCCATTTTTTAATCCTTTTATTTTTATTTTTAGTTATATTTTGCTTACATATGGTTTGACTAAATTTTCTCGGATATCTATAAGCAAAATCATCTATATACTGATAATAATTATCTTCATTTCTGTCATCTATTTGTTTTTGAATCACTTTTTCAGCTTTTTTTAATTTTTTACTATTCCAAAAAGTGTATAAAAAATAAATAAAAAAAAATAGAATAGTCACCATAATACAATCAACTAAAGGTTCGACAATTTTAATAAATCTTTGTATATACCATATATGTTCATATTTAAAATCACTATTAGTATTTATAAAACAATTTAATCTAACATATTTAGTAATATATTTGATAGGCGAGATAATAAAAAAATGAAAAAAATGTAGATAATTGTTACTTGGAATCCTATTAGAATCGATAATAAATAAATAAGGCAATAAACAAATAATAAATGAGTACCATATTTTAAAAAACCCAATAAAAACAAAATTCTTTTGTATAAAACAAAAATAATTTAAATATACTAACAAATAAATGATAATATAAAAAAATATCTTTATTTGTAAAAATTGCCACATTTCTTTTTTTTTGCTTACATTACATTTAAAACATATGGAACCTATATATGAAATGTCATAATTTTTTGAACAATTGCTACATAAATATCCTTCAGAACCTTCAACACATACTTTATGAGTACCTCCAGTACACCTATTATTGTTTGGACACGCATGAAAATCTGGGATTCGATCCACTGTTAAATATCCATTTTTATATTTTATCTTTTCCTTTTTTTCATTTACTAAAACAGATGTCCATGTTGTTGTTTTGGAGTCTCTTAATTCGTTTTTTGTGATATTTGTTGTGTCATGTATGCTCAAAAAGCTTGTATCTATTTTCGACAGCATTTTTTTCTGCATTTCCGACTGCATTGTTTTCCGCACTTTTTTCTGTATTTTCGTATTTGTATGCAAATTCGTTTCCTTTGACGGGTAGGACTCCATTGTGACGTGTTGCATTTTGTCACCAAACAAAGTTAACATATTATTTTTTTCTACTATAATATCATATGTGTCATGGTTATTTATTATAACATTTAATGAGTTCATAGGCGACCATTTAAAATCTATATGGTTAATTTCATAAGTTGCAAAAAATCCTTTTTTCGGTAATGGGATAGCATGATCGTCTATAGTTATATTGGTATAATATGGATTATTCATTATTTTTATTAAAGTTCTGTATTTTAATCCACCAATACATAAAGCACCTTTAGGACAACTTACGCATTTCATTTCGGATGATTGTTCAGTGACCATATATCTACCTTTTGTGCAAAAACACTGTTTTTTATCAATTGACCCTTCAAATGAGGTTGAAAATTCTACACATAAACCGGAACAAACTGAATTATCAATAACGTCTTTATAATACCTTTCTTTACATTTTATACATTTATTATTGTTAGTAACATTACTACCACTACCACTACCACTACCACTACCACTACCACTACCACTACTAACACCGTGACCGACTGTGTTACATCCCTGTCCAATCACTTCTTTACAAATTGTGTCATTTTCTGTACTACTATTTACTTCAATATGCTTATTAAACAAATAATCTGTATCTATTTTGTAATTATCTTCATTCTTTTTTTCTACCCATTGTGTTTCTTCACCATTCCTTTCATCTTTTTGATTATTATAACTTTCATTTTTGTTATCTACAACTACTTCAACTTGTGCAATGTTATCATCATTACTCAATCTAATGAATGGCATATATATAGTATCTTCCCCTTCTTGTGATTTTAAATCTAAATTATTTGAACTACCATTTAAAGTTGCATCTTTAACATCATTATTATATTCACCTTTTTCCGGGCATTTTTTTTCGGGGCATTTTTTTCCTGTGCAGTTTTTTTCTGTGCATTTTTTTACTGAGCAGTTTTTTTCCGGGCATTTTTTTACTGGGCAGTTTTTTTCCGGGCAGTTTTTTTTTGTGCACTTCGCCTGACCAAATTTTAATTTATCGTCTATTAAACGGTAAATATCATTTAAGTACCTAATATAACAACTTCTAGAAGTTTCATAATCACAAAAAATAGTAATATCTTTTCTTTTTTTATTATCCTTACTAACCTTATTATTTTCAAAATTCGAATTATCCATATAATTTTTTGTTTTATTTGTAATTAATGAATCGTTAATTACATTCATAAGCAAATAATTGCTATTTTTTTTTTTGGTACTTTCATTAATTAAATAATAATAATTTAACAAACTATATGTTTCATTAAAATAATGTATATCGTTTATCCAATCGATATTATTCATTTTTAGTTCTTCATTTGTTATTTTTAGTATCTTATTTTTATTACACTTTTTTAACTCTAAAATTTTTTTTCTGTAATAAATATTAAAATGGTTAGCTAACAAACCTCTTAATAATATTTTATTACTTTCACCATAAATAGTTTGTAAAGCATAAACAGTATCATATTCGTTTATATCGTTATTTAACTCAATTAAATAGTTAACTATTTCTCTGCAATTATGTTGTATTCTTTTTTGGTTGTATATCACAAGTTCGTTACTGCAGCTTCTGCAAAGTTCGTTCCTGCAGCTGCTGCAAAGTTCGTTACTACAGCTGTCGCCAAGTTTATTATTACAGCTGCTATTACCATCGTTACCTCTGTGCGTTGTAATTACCAAAAAACTACTGTCTCTATTTTTACGACCACTATCTTTATTCTTATCACTCGTCTTGCTCACACCAGCCGTAGCTAATTTTTTATTTGCCGAACCTCTTTTATATTTAATTTTTTTATTTTCGCTTTGTTCTTTTGCAACTACTTGTGATACTTCTTTTTCTTTCCCATTTGAAACTGCATCTGTAATCTCGTTCAACTTTTTTACATTATGTACCAACAACATTCGTAACAACTGTCTACTCATTCCGTATGAACAAAATTTTTTAACACAATAAAACATTAATTCGTGTGGCATATAAAACAACACAGTTGTTTTAAATATACACGTTAACATAGTTTCTAATACATTAACACTATAATCCAGTTCATACACATTATTTAAAAAAGATTTCTTTTTTTTTAAATACATGTTAAATGCGTAATCACCAGTTGGATACCCATACATATATGCAGATCCTAACTGTTGTGTTTGTTTGTCTTGCGCTACTTTATCTTCTACCCTCTTACAATTATTAACAAATAAATATATGTTAATATAATTATAAACAAATTGTATAATATAAAAATTAAATGCAGTGATCTGTTTATAATTCAAAATGTTCAAAAGCTGAGAAAAAAACTCAATCCATAAATATTTACAATATTTTTTATAAATATGTGCTAAATTTAAAATTGGTTGGAATAAATATTTTGCCTTTACAATTTTCTTCTTACATTTTTGTATAAACAAATCTTGTTCTTTACAATAATTGACTAAATGTTCATGCCAAACGAAAAAATCGGTGGTATATTCATTATGTATGATATTATTCCTTCCTATTGTTGGATTTGTTACTTCTGTGTGGGCGGTTGTATGTATACACATACGTACTTTAGGCTTAGGTTGACAGGAAGTAGGAATCAACCCTTGAGTAGGACTTTTCAAACAAATATACGTACCAATGTTATGCTTAAAAAAAGAAAAAAAAACTTTTAAAAATAAACATATAAAATATTTATCAAAAACATACTTAAAATAATCACCTTCAAACATTAAACAAATCGTTTCAAACAAATCATTACTTAAAAAATATTGTTGAAATATGTGTGTACATGTATATTGAATTTTTGGAAAAAAAGAAAATGTTCCTCTTAAAATGTTTGGTAATAGCGGTTTTAATATTCTATTTTTCATTTTAACCATATGCAAGTTGTTATTATTTAATTTATTTATATATTTTTCTCTTACCTTTTTAATAAAATGTAATAATGTATCATAATATTTAATGTAACAATCATAATTGTCAGAATAATCAAATATAATCAATTTGCTCAGTATAGTAGATTTTTCCTCGTATGATAAAAACAATTGCATCTTTTGCTGCTCCTTTATATTAGAAAGGGAATGAACTTTTTTATCCTTATCATTTTTACAATTAAAAATGTCATTGTAAAAAATTTCTTCTACTATCTCTTTTCTGTACAACCTATCATAACATTTCTTTGTATTGTTAATCATATTGCTATTTCTGTTACTTTTCTTTTTTTCCACTTTTGCATCTACCACATTTGCATCTACCACATTTGCATCTACCACATTTGCATCTACCACATTTGCATCTACCACTTTTGTATCTACCACTTTTGTATCTACCACTTTTGTATCTACCACTTTTGTATCTACCACTTTTGCATCTACCACTTTTGCATCTACCACTTTTGCATCTACCACTTTTGTATCTACCACTTTTGCATCTACCACTTTTGCATCTACCACTTTTGCATCTACCACATTTGCATCTACCACTTTTGTATCTACCACTTTTGCATCTACCACTTTTGTATCTACCACATTTGCATCTACCACTTTTGTATCTACCACATTTGCATCTACCACTTTTGTATCTACCACATTTGCATCTACCACTTTTGTATCTACCACATTTGCATATACTGATTCCTCACCGTTTTGACTTAACCTACATGTCACACGATTAGCACGTTCATTGCACATCGTGTCATAAATTACTTTCCTATGTTTCATCTCTTTATTAATCATCTTTTGAATAAACATATGTTCCCTTTTTTTTGTTAATACTATTCTATCTTTAGATAGTAAAAAATTGGTAAGGATTATGTGCTTAGATTTATAATTCCTCAATTTTTTATTATATGGTTTTATAAAAGTTCTACTATTGTTAACATTCTCAGTAAAAGTATAATTATCGTCATTATGGTCATTATCGTCATGTAAGCTGGTTATATAATTTATATATTCATTAATACTCGACTTATTACGATTACCTAAATTATAACTAGTATTATTAAATAAATAATTTATAATAGTTTGTATTTCATTTCTTTTTTTCATTTGGTCATTCCTATTTTCACACACCTCAACATCGTCTTCATCAAAAAGATTACATGCCATTTCTAACTTTTTATCATCATAAAATAAATTATTTTCAAATTTTACAAACTCACATGGATAAACATTTGTTATATTATATTGCAAAATGCACAAAATAAATAAATGAAAATCGGAATAATTATATTTTTTCATTTCTAATAACAACTGTAAATAGTTAAAAAAATAAAACACATATTTTTTGCTAAGTACATGTAAATTACTATTAATTAAAAATAAAAACTTTTTAAAAATGTAAATTCTTTTCCTTTTTTTTAAACAATAATATGTTATTCCATTCATGTTTTTAAAATATTGAATCAAAATGTACTTAATTATTTTTTTATAACACTTTATTCCATTTTTATAATACAGTTGACAAAAAAGTAAAAATATATACACACTCGTTTCGAATGGTACATGAGCACTAAATGGGGTACTATATCCGTTGCCATGCTTTTTAGTATTTTTATCTGACTCGGCTTTATTTTCAGCTTGTTTGACCTTATTTTCATCTGCTTCGACTTTATTTTTATCTGCTTCGACTTTATTTTCATCTGATTCGACTTTATTTTCATCTGCTTCGACCTTATTTTCATCTGCTTCGACTTTATTTTTATCTGCTTCGACTTTATTTTTATCTGCTTCGACTTTATTTTCATCTGCTTCGACTTTATTTTCATCTCGCTCAACCTTATTTTCATCTGCTTCGACTTTATTTTCATCTCGCTTAACCTTATTTTCATCTGCTTCGACTTTATTTTCATCTCGCTTAACCTTATTTTCATCTCGCTTAACCTTATTTTCATCTCGCTCAACCTTATTTTCATCTGCTTCGACTTTATTTTCATCTCGCTCAACCTTATTTTCATCTCGCTTAACCTTATTTTCATCTCGCTTAACCTTATTTTCATCTCGCTCAACCTTATTTTCATCTGACCCCACCTTATTCCAATTAACTTTGAAGTCATTTTTCCCGTTTAACCTATTCTC
>CABPSV020000434.1:0-16313 GCA_902459845.2 Hepatocystis sp. ex Piliocolobus tephrosceles
TTATTTATTTATTTATTTATTTATTTATTTATTTATTTATTTATTTATTTATTTATTTATTTATTTATTTATTTGTGTTTATGGGCATGTGTATTAATGTGTAAAACAAACAAAAATTTTACCAGGTATGTCAATAGGTCCCTGATTTTTTATTTGGCCGGAATTTACTGTTAAAGGCCATTCAAATTTCGTAATTTTTAAAAATTTTTTGAACGCTGCAACATTAACATAATCGGTAGAAAATAAAAGTTCCCATTTTTTTTTTTTATTTTTATTTCCTTCTAGTTCTATAAATTTGTTGTTATAAGAAATAACATGTCCTATCAATTCCTTATTCGATATACGTCCAAATATCTACAAGAGGTGGTATATAAATATGTTAATAATATGTACGTAAAACGGTATACAATCAAGCACAATCAAATATACATACATAAAATGTAAAAAAGGGTGTTAAAAAGCGCTTAACACCAAAATATGTAAACATATACAAAACAAATACGAAAACACTGTTATCATGATAGTCACTATTTTTCTTTTTTTTGTTTCTTTTTTTTTGCTTCCTTTTTTTGTTTCTTTTTTTGTTTCTTTTTTTGTTTCTTTTTTTGTTTCTTTTTTTTTCTGTTCCCATTTTTATACCTTTATTATGTCAAAGACCACAAACGTCCTGGGAATACAAATTTTACAACACTTTCTATTTTTTACTTTTATATTATCTCTGTTATTCTGAAAAAAATTATGTTTATGATTTAACAAGTTCAAAGCATAGTTCTTATAGCTCAAAATGTTATGATTTGTTGTTTTTTTTGTTTCAATTTGTTTTAGTATAAGGTATTTTATAATTATAAAAAAAAGCCATGAAGAATATAATTTTTTTAAAAACATTTCTGACTTTTTTTTTTTTTTTCTTTCTTTTTTTACTTTTCAAACTTCTTGAACTTAAACAATTCAATAAATCGTGTATTTTCGATTGAATAACACTCTCTTTATTTTACATGTGGTCATATTAAAAAATAAAAAATAAAAAATAAAATGTAATATAACACTTATGTGATAGAACTAAGAATAAAATAGTTAAAGAGGGCAAAATGCTATAAACAAAATAAACATTATAACAAAAATATGATAAATTATGTGTACTACTAAAATAATAAAAAAAATAAAAAAAAAAATTATAACATGTGTTCCAAGGAAGGGATGGTGTTTTTTTCGTTCATCTTATTTTTTTATATTTTACATTTTTTATTTTACATTTTTTATTTTACATTTTTTATTTTACATTTTTTATTTTACCTTTTTTATTTTACCTTTTTTTTATGCGCAAAAAGAGAAGACAATTTACAAGATTGTACAAAATATAATAAAAATATATGAAAGATTTGCTACCATTAAGCGAAAAACTACTATACCAATGTTTACACTTAAACTGTAGTAAAAATATAAAATTTAAAAAAGCTGTAAAATTTATACATTTAAAAAAAAAAAAAAAAAAAAAAAACCACCAAAAAGGTGTTTTTTAAAAAAAAAAAAAAAAAAACGTTTTCAAGTACCATTTATAATGTTTGTTGTAATAAAAAATAGATTTTTTTATAGCTGAGATAACAATGTAAGTTATTTTATTTTTTCATTATTTTATTTTTTTATTATTTTATTTTATTCTATTTTACTTATTTATTTATATATTTATTTACTTATTTATTTCAAATAATAATTTTTTAAGTAAGGATATAGGGCTGTTAAACAACACCTCTCGTTCCTTACAAAAAGTTCAGAAAAAAAAAAAAAAAAAACAACCCCTGTTTACCAACTATAAATATAGCAATTTTATTTACTATGGTTTTATATTATAAAATTGTTATACATTTTTTATTATAATAATATAGCTATTTTTTTTTTTATTTTTCTATCAGTTTTCTATCAGTTTTCTACCAGTATATTAACTTTATTTTTTTTATCTAATTTCTTTAATTTGTTTATTTGATTTTTTTTTTTTTTTTTGTTATTATTTAATATTCATAGGTTTATGAAGTAACAATTTATATAAGCTTAACGTATTAAAAATTATTATATGTTTTCTATGTATATATGCATGTGTATATAAGTACAAATACATAAATAAGTAAAATAAAGGATTATGTAAAAAAAAAAAAAAAAAAGTAGTTATACCATACATGTGCATACATAATAGTAAGTACCCAAAAGAAAAAAAAAGTAAATAAGGTTAAAAACAGGAAAAAAAGAAAAAAAAAAAAAAAAAAAAAGGCAAAATGTACAAAGTGTACAAAATGTACTTTTTTTTTTTTTTTTTTTTTTTTTTTTTTATTCCGTTTTATTTGTTCTATAAAAATAGTATATGATATATGTTTTATTTTGTCTTATCTCCCTTCTTTTATTATTACCTCCCTAATATCTCTTTTTTTTTTTTTTTTTTTGTTTTTTTCACCCTTTTAATATTTACTTTGCCTTTTTCTTATTTGCAACACCTTTGGGTACTGTTTTTGCTGCTACTGGTTTTTTACCACTCTTTGGAGCAGTTTTATTCTTTGCATCTTTAGAAGGTGCCTTTTTTTTATTTTTACTAACTTTAGTTACTTTTTTTACTTTTTTTTCTTGTTTTTTTTTTTCTTTTAAAACTTGTCTAACACATTTCTGTTCTTCAAATAAAAATGCTCGCATTATACGTTCCCTTATACATTTGGCGCATATTGAACCACCGTATGCTCTTGAAACAGTTCTGTGTTTTTTGTCTGCTCGTTGATTGTCTATTGGTCTCAAAGCTTTTACCTAATTAAAATAAAAATAAAAAAAAATCATATAAATTTGAGTAACATACTTTTTATACATTTATAATTTTATACAAAATTGTGTCGATAAACGCATGAAATGTATATAATATATATATAAGCTAATTTTAAGTAATAATTGTCCTTTGTATTTTAAAAAAAAATTAAAGGGGACACAAATCAACATAATGGATAAAATAATGGATAAAATAATGGATAAAATAATGGATAAAATAATGGATAATATAATGGGTAAAATAATGAGTAAAATAATGGATAAAATAATGGGTAAAATAATGAGTAAAATAATGGATAAAATAATGGATAAAATAATGGATAAAATAATGGATAAAATAATGAATAAAATAATGAATAAAATAATGGATAAAAATTAAGAAATAGCAAAGAATAGAATTATATGTACATAATTACATAAGTATATATATCTATATATTAATAAATGAAAAATATAAATTTTTTAATTTTGTTATTAACAAATTTATATGCTAAATAGTAACTTATTAGTGGTGTGGACTTTTTTTTTTTTTTTTTTTTTTTTTTTCTGCTTACCCCTTGAATTTCATTTTTACAATCAGCACATTTTGGTTTAGCGGCTTTTTTTTTTACAACATGAATAGTCAACCTTCCTCCGGGTGTTCTGACGGGCCTTACTTTATTTGATTTTGTATTATAATGATTTTTTCTACGATAATGAACTCTTTGTGCCATTGTTTTAAAACGTGTATAAAACAAAAAAAAAAGTAAATTAAATTAAATAAATTAAATTAAACTAAATTAAATTAAATTAAGTAAATATAAAAGTTAATATTAATGTATTCAATTTTTTTTTTCCAATAAATATATTTATATCACAATAACTACTGTTGTTTTAATTTTTTATTATATAAATAAATATCTTTAAAGTTTGCTTATAAAAAAGGAACAATTATGCCTTTTTTTTTTTCCTGCTAATTATTATTTCAAATTTTACAATATTTACAAAAAAAAAAAAAAAAAAAAAAAAAAAAAAAAAAGTATCAATACAGATATGTATATTATATATTTATGCCTTTTCTTTTTGTTTATATAAGAACAGTAATTAAATGATAATTTTATAAAATGAATATAAAAAAAAAAAATTTACATATATATATAAATACCAAAAATATACTACAAATGAATTATTTTACTACAATAATTTCTGCATACATCCTATTTACATATACATATACATATTTTTGCAATTGTTGTATATAAAAAAAAAAAAAAAAAAAAAAAAGTTAATTTAATCCGTTCATCAGTGTACACATAAATAAATATATATATACATATCCCAACAAATGTACATATTTTTTTGAAATATTAAAAATAATGTATATTTGTTTTGTACATTTGTTTATATAAACTAAACAAGTATTATCTTTTTTTTTTTTTTTTTTTTTTTTTTTTTTTTTTTTTTTTTTTTTTTATTCACGTACATTATGTATAATATAGTAACGTATTTATAATATATACATTTATTTATATAATATATGCAATATTTTGTTTATGTTGTTATAAAACGGTTAGGTATAAAAAAGTGCCTATAACACTATACATATAGAGGATCTTGTATACATTTTTTGAAATGCAAATTAAAACAACACAAAAAAAAAGATGCTTATATATTTTAACTTTTGTACATTCATTGATATTTTTATAAATTAAAAATTTTATTTTACTATTAAGGTAAAATATAAATACATATTATTTGCTCTTATATTTAACTTCACTCCTATAACACTCCTTTAACATAACACTCCTTTAATATAATGGTAAAGCTTGGAAAGGCTGGGTTTAAAGGGGGTTGTTCCATATTTTTATAAAATAATTATATATATATATATATAATATTATTATCCATTGTAAGTTTATGTGAAAAACGAGTATAGTAAAATAAAGTCGTAAGATAATGCTCAACATAGCTTCTAATAAAATTTGGTTAACTGAACATTATTTTTTTTTTTTTTCTTGATATTTAAAAAAAAAAAAAAAAAGAAAAAGAAGAAGAACAATATATGTAATAAAAAACGAATATACTAAATCATTAACAATATGACATGTTATATTTGATAATTTTAGGAATATATGTATATTATACATTTGTACATACTTGTATGCATATGTATTAACCTTTTTTCTTTTTTTTTTCATTTTTTTTTTTTTTTTCATTAGTCCTAAAGTTTAAGTTAAATTGTTTAACTTCTATTGAAATGTACAAAATACAAACATGTAGTTTATTTTTTTATTATTTTTAGGACATGTCGGTTTTAAGAGTACATTTATACCAATTTGTATATATATATATATATATATATATATTTTTATTTGAGTAAAATGCAGCATAGATAAAAATTATGTTCATTTTGCTGCTTGTATTTATAACGTTCATTAAATGTTAAAATAAAAAGAATTTCCCAGTTGCGTAAAAGTATCAATATATATATATATATATATATATATATATATATATATATATATATATATATATATATATATATGTGCATGTGCGTTAAAACATATTGTAATATATTTTTAAATTAGGTTGTAGTTTAAAATATACTAAAAAAAAATTAAGTTATAAAAAAAAAAAAAAAAGTTAAAAATTAGATTAATTAATTTTTTTTATTTCTTAAAAACAAGTAATATGAAATTATAAAAAAAATAAAAAAAAGACAATTTAAACAAATTCATATATATGTATATATATACATATTTATCATTTGTAAACACAAAACTAGTTATATTTGAAAATATGAAGCTAAGACATTTGCATATGTACATTTTTTTTTTTTTTATAATAGTTATAATAAAAGCTAAATTATATAAAATATGTGCGGGTAATTTTTGCTAATCTCCAAATCAATTTTTTATTTTATTTTTTTATCATGTTATAGTCAACTAATAAAAAGCACATGTATATATGTATATATATATTATTAGCCCTAATCCTTCTTCAAATAAAAATAAAAAACTAATAAACAAAACATATATAAATGATTAGTTCAAACGTATAAGTGTTTACCCTTTTTAGGCTGTATTTTTTTGGTTTCCTTTATTTTGGAGTTATAGTTTTTTGCAATACTCATATATTTTTGTAAGCCTTTAACAGCGAAATTGTATAACTCACTTTCGTGTTTTTCGTCATATTCTTGTAGAGTCATATGTTTAACAACATCAATTGGAGTTTCATTAACTTTATCTTTTTTTTCTTCAATCTTTTTTTTTTTTTCTTTAATCTTTTTTTGTTTTTCTTCAATCCTATTTTTTTTGTTATTTATCTTTTTTTTTTTATCGGTTTTATTATTATGACTACTGTTGATACTGTTCTTACTATTTTTTTTTTTTTTTAATTTACTAACCATGAACAGGTTATCATCATTGTATACTTCTTCTGATTCTGTATTATCTGTGTTTTCTACTTTTGAGTTGCTTATTTTCTTTTCTTTTCTTCCCTTTTTTTCTTTTTTTACTTTTTTTTTTTTTAATTTCTTATTTTTTTTTTTATCTCCTTTTTTTTTAGCTATTTTTTTAGCTACTTTTTTAGCTACTTTTTTAGCTACTTTTTTAGCTACTTTTTTAGCTTCTTCTGTTTTTTCATTTTTGCTATTATCGTTACTATTATCGTTGCTATTGTCGTTCTTATTATCGTTGTTATTGTCGTTCTTATTATCGTTGTTATTATCGTTGTTATTATCGTTGCTATTGTCGTTGCTCTTATTTATTTCCCCTTGTGTTTCGCCCTTTTCTTTATCCATTTTTTTTTTTGTTCTGCTTGTTTTATTAAAAAATCGTTTGTTTTTATTTTTGACTTTTTGCTCTTTATATAATTGGTAGTTAACGCTCAAACCATGTGTTACTTACAATTGTGAACTATTATAAAATGTTAATAAAAAAAAAAAAAAAAAAAAAATAAAAATAAAATAATAATAATAATAATAATAATAATAATAATAATAATAACAAAAAACCATGAAGGTGTATATGTAGTAAAAACAAACTGAAAAAAAATAAAGTATTGTTTTGGCCCTTTGCAATTTTTTTTTAATTTCTTTGTATATTATATTTTTTAAGAACATATATATCTTACGCTTGTTTGTTCGTATATGTACATATATATATGTATATATATATTTTTTTTTATTTTTTTTTTTTTCACATAATTAAAAAAATCATACATTACAAAAATGAGCTGTTATAAGGGCGCTAGTAATATGTACTAACGTAAGCCATAATAAAAAAATATATATGTATATATGTATACATTTTATTTTTGCTTAATTTATGGACATATTTTAAAAACTTATATTTTAATAGCATTTTATTTATAGCATAAAATCGAGCATTTACATTTTAATATTATTTATTTATTTATTTTTTTTTTTTTTATTATCAGGAATAATATATATATGTATGTATATATATATATATATATTTTAGTATATTTAATGTATTGTTACAATGTAGTCAATTTATTTTAATTCGCTTTGTTCTTTCTTTTTTCTATACATTTTTTTTTTTTTTTTTTTTTTTTTTTTTTTTTTTTTTTTTTTTTTTTTGATTTTTTTTTTTTACTTATTGTCTTTACCTTTAGTAATAGCATTATAATATTATAATGACTAAAAATGTTAAACAAAAGAGTAAAGCCGAAATGGCAATTATTAATAATGATAAAAAAAAAGAAATATTTTTGCTCTGACTCATTTGTTTTGTTTTTTTATTAACATTTACTAAGGAATCCAAGTTATATAATTGTTTTCTTTGTGATTTATCTAAAACAGCTTGATCGTTTTTTAATATTTCTTTAAATGTTAATGCATTTTCTTTCATTTCTTGAGCTAATAAACATAATTCTTCATCCACATCTTTATCACTTTCAATATCTCCTTTACCTGTGTTATCATTATTATATAAATAATTAGTTGTTTTATGTTTTTCACTTTTTTTTTTAGTTGCTTCTTGTTTGTATTCAAGTGAATATTCGTATAAAAGATTATCATATTTATCAATTTGTTCACTCCATTCTTTTATAACACTATCACTAACTAACTCAATATTTGTTACGTCAGGTTTATCTTCTTTAACTTTCTTTAATACTGTGCTTTTATCCATACTTTCGCTTGTCTCTATACTATTTGATGGTATACTATTTGATGGTATATTTTCTTCATTTATTTTTTTATTAACAGTTTTATTGACTTCATTATAATATGTTTGGTTCTTTACTACATTAACATTAACATTAACATTATTATTAATATTAGTATTAACATTAACATTATTATTAACATTATTATTAATATTAGTATTAACATTAATATTAGTATTAACATCAATATTATTTATTTCATTTGTTTTACGATTTTTATGATCGTTACTTATGTTACTATTACTAGAGCATTTATCATCATTTTTATTTTTATTTAAATTTATATGACTATAAGTTATGTCTGTTTTGTGTTGTACACTATCAGGAGGAATTGTTGTTATGTCTTCATTGTTTGAATTTGTATGATGGTCATTTGTATTATATATATTTTTTTTTATATTATTTATACCATCATATATTGTATCATATTCTTTGTTTGTGGTATTATTAGTTACTTTTTTTAAAAACTCGAACAAGTCCTTATTACTTTCTTGATTCATATATTCTGCTTTGTTATTAATTGCAAAGTACTTTTTTTCTTTTCTAATAACATTTAATAATTTTTGTTTTTTATTAATTATTTTTTTTAAAATATCAGTATCAGTCACATCTTCTGAATTGTTTATTTCTTTTTTTAGAGACTGTGATATATCACTAATATACGATTGTAATTCGTTGGTAAATAAAATAACTTTTTCATTTTTGTCCATATCCCTATCCGGTTCTATATCTTCTTCATTAAACTCGTCGCAAGATGTTTCCACTTTTTTTAAAAATTCAAAAAATTCGTCCAACGCAATCATATTATATTATGTGCATTGAGCAAAAAAAAAAAAAAAAAAAAAAAAAAAAAAAATCAATTAAATACATAAAATTAAATAAATGTATAAGTCAGAGCGATATAGCATATGCTAATTAAAAAGATGTTGAAGCGAGTATATAGCTGTGAAGCGAATATATAGCTGTAATTAAAAAGGATAAGACAAAAATTGGTCCTTATATGTACACATATATTTATATATATATGTATATATAAATATTCTTTTTGTTTTTGCACATAAGTGCTTGTAAAAAAAATAAAACAAATAAATCAAATCAAGTCGGTTCGCATCGGATAAAACCACGCCAAACCAAATCAATCCAAATTAAGCCAAAGCAAGTCAAAGCAAGTCAAATTAAGTATTATCTTTTAAAATTAAAACGTGTTCTTTTTTTTACTTTATTTATTTTGTTTTTTTTTTTTTTGCATTTCTTTACATAACATATACAAACAATTTGCTTCAAAACATCAAGGTTTTTTCTCATTTTTTTTACATTTTTGATACAACTTCACACATATATACTTAAATGCCAAAATTTACAACAAAAAGGGTATAATACAAATCTTTTTTTTTTTTTTTTTTTACTAATCTAATTTTCACTAAACTCTTCTCCTACTATACACATATATACATACATACATACATACTTTTTTTTTTTTTTTTTTTTTTTATTTTTTTTTTTTTTTTTTTTTTTTTTTTTTTTTTTTTTTTTTTTTTTTATGTATGATATATATATATTACTAACAAGTTTGCAAAAGAAAAAAAAAAAAGTGCGAACAATGAACTTACAGTATATACCAGAGTGATAATTTAAAAAAAAAAATAGAAAAATGCCAGGTAAACACTAAATAAATAAGATAATGGGGCCGAACTATTAATAACTGGGTAAACAGGTGAATGTATAGTAAAACATGTACACATATAACATGTATACACCTTTACATAGGTACTAACATACTTAACAAAATCCATGTTTCACATACAGCATATATATATATATATATATATATATATATATATATATACAAGTGTTTATATATACAACATCCCCCTTTTGAGAATAAAAAAAAATGAAAATAATTCCATTCCGTATATTCGAACAGGCAGTAACTAAAATAAAAAATAATACAACAAAAAGAGAACTGTTTTTTATAGAAAAGAAAGGAAGAAAATATATACCATTTTATGAAGAAAAAAATAAAAAAACGAAAAAAACAGTAATCGATGAAAATGTATCAAATGTTAGTGTTAACACAAATGAAGAGGATGAAAAAAAAAGTACAACAGCTACAACGACAGAACAGGTGCTGTATACTAACGTGATGCCTCCTATCTCTCCAATGAAAGGACTTAAGTTACTTTTAAGTTTTAACAGTGGAGGGATTTTTAACAGTGGAGGGATTTTTAACAATGAAGAGATTTTTAACAAAAATGAGAAAATTGATTATATTGTTAATAGTAGTACACAAAGTCTGATTCCTAAAGAAAAAAAAGTTTCACTAAATTTAATAATAAAAATTGATATAAAAAGAGAATCTTTAAGAGGTATGTGTAATTTAATACATAGTGTTGATAAGAACAAAAAGATTTTAGTTTTAGTTGACGAAGATCAACATATTTTAAAAAAATGTGGAGCTGATTATGTTGGGTTAGAGTATATTAACAAAATAAAAAGTGGATGGTTAGACTTCGATATATGTATAACTAATTATAAAAACATAAATAAAATTTTATCAATTGCGAAAATTTTAGGACCTAAAAAATTAATGCCTAATGTAAAATCAAATACATTAGTAGATAATATTAAAGAAACTGTTATAAAAATAAAAAGTGGCAATACAATTGAATATAGAAGTGAACCAATAGATGAACAAACATATGATTTGTATAGTAACATTTATAATTTTTCAAAAAAAAATAAAAATTCAATAGCTCATATAAATGTTCATATAGGTTCTACACATATGAATTTTATACATATACTTGATAATATTAAAATATTTGTTTCAGAAATAATTAAAAGTAATATTCATTCAAGTCATACTACTACAGAAACTAAATCCACTTTTGTTTGGCCTCCTATAACATCTAAAAAAAATAAAAAATCTTTTTTTAATTCACAAAAGGGAAGTATATTAAGTAGTAGCAATACTAGTGATACATTAGAGTCGTTTATACTTGGTGGATACCTAACTGTTCCTAGTTTACCCAAATTTTTTTTGGAGGCACCACTATTGTATCCACATTCGAGTGGTTATAGCAATTGATTTATGACGAACAATTGTTTTGTTGGCAATAAACTTCGTTAACTATTGTCTCTTTGTACTGGCCACTATATATATAGGAAAAAAAATTTAAGTGGCACTAATAAAGGAAACTCCAAAAAAATATAAAAGCATCTGACAAGTACAATTAACAAGCGCAAGAAACAGCATTTTTTTTTTTTTTTTTTTTTTTTTTTTTTTTTTTTTGTCAACAAAAAATAAATTGCTAAATCGATTATATATACATACAATAAATAAACTTTGTCCCAGCTAGTTTATTAAAAAAAAAAAAAAAATAAAAATAAAAAAAAAAAAAAGTCAAGTTGTAAGAAAAAAACTAGAAGAATATACCGTATATGTTTCCATATGCATATACATATGCAAAGATTCGTGTATAGCATATTTTGCCACCTCGACGTATTACTTTTTCTATTTCCTTTTTTTTTTTTTTTACGTTAATTTCGCTTTTACTTTAAGCTGCTATTTCAATTTGAATTAATTATATTTGTTTTTTATGTCCTTTTAAAAATGCATACACATAAGTAAATAACATATGTAAATACGCATATACATAAGTATACACATATATACACACACACATATATATATATATATACATATTTTTTTTTTAAAAAGAAAATAACGATTAGGTTTTTTTTTGTGTTGTACATTTGTATGTTCATATATAAAAAAAAAAAAAAAAAAAAAAAAAAAAAACATTGCTATGGTTTGTATAAAAATTATTATTAATAATAGAAAGACATATATTAAATGAAAAAAAAAAAAAAGAAAAAGAAGAAAATGTTAAAAACAAATATGTTGGACAAAGAAAAAAAAGCATTGAGTAAATGCATTTGGATGATACAAATTAGCATAACATGCTATATCGCACGTTCATAAATTTTACAAATATATCATTTACGTACAAAAATAATAAAATACACAAAGTCGCGTACCGTTCATACATACATACTTACATACATACTTTTATACATACATACTTACATACGTACTTACATACGTACTTACATACGTACTTACATACATACTTTTATACATACTTTTATACATACTTTTATACATACTTTTATACATACTTACATACATACATATGTTATGCATATTAAACCATCGTAGTGTAATTTTTAAAAATAAAAAAAAAAAAGCAGTTACGTTAGTATGTGCACGTATATATGCTCATATATACATACATATATAAAAACAAAAAGCAGAATGTTGACTGCAGAATGTTGACCACAGAATGCTGACCACAGAATGCTGACCACAGAATGCTGACTACAGAATGCTGACTACAGAATGCAAAACACATGTCTTACTTTTTTGACATAATTCAATATTAGCCACAAAAAAAAAAAAGGGCAAAAAAAAGGGCAAAAAAAAGAGCAAAAAAAAGGGCAAAAAAAAGAGCAAAAAAAAGGGCAAAAAAAAGAGCAAAAAAAGGGGCAAAAAAAAGGGCAAAAAAAAAAGGGCAAAAAAAAGAGCAAAAAAAAAGGCAAAAAAAAGAGCAAAAAAAAAGGGCAAAAAAAAGAGCAAAAAAAAAGGGCAAAAAAAAGAGCAAAAAAAAAGGGCAAAAACAAAATTTAAAAAATAGAAAATTTATATCCTTTTTGTTATTGTCATAAATCTGTCTGACAACCCCCGGTCCATCCATTCTTTTACCCCATCCTTAACAACATTTACATATTTTTCAAAGAAAGTTTTTCTTTAAATTGGTCATATTTTAAAACATCTTCAGGTTGTATCGATATTCTTGCTTTGTTAAATGCCAAATCAAAATGTTTTTTAGAAAGTGCTGGGACAGGATCTAGTGTATCACCTATTTTTTTAGTTCCATCTTTATAACCACCTAATTTTTGTTTATGCTTAGTTTTTTTTTTATTTTGACTTAATATTTGTATAGTTTCTTTAATAGCTTCATTCACAGCACTTTGACATAAATTAGTTATATCTGCACCTGAAAATCCTTCAGTTTTTTTTGCCATTTCATTAATGTCTACATCTTTACTTAATGGTGTATTTCTCAATATTGCTTTAAATATACTACACCTACTTTTAAAATCAGGTAAAGAAATATAAATTAATTTATCCAATCTACCTGGTCTAGTTAATGCTTTATCCAAAATATCAGGTCTATTAGTAGCAGCAATAATGAAAATAGTTTTTTTAGCATTTATACCATCTATTTCAGTTAAAATTTGATTGATTACTCTATCAATCGCATCATTATTATTACTATTGTTTCTTTCTTTAGCAAGCGAATCGATTTCGTCAAAAAAAATAATACATGGAGATGCTGCTCTTGCTTTATCAAATAAATCTCTTACATTCGCTTCAGATTCCCCAAACCACATAGTTAACAATTCAGGTCCTTTAACTGAAATAAAATTTGCATTACATTCATTGGCTATTGCTTTGGCTAATAATGTTTTACCACATCCAGGTGGGCCATATAATAGTATACCTTTATTATAATTCGAATTAAATTTATTATATAAATGTTTATATTCTAAAGGATATAATATTGTTTCTTTTAGTTGTTCTTTTACTTCTTCCATTCCACCTATATCGTTCCATGTCACAGTTGGTATTTGTACTTGACGTTCTCTTAACGAACTAGGATTACATATATTCAAAGCATGTTGAAAATGTTTTGCTTTTATTGTCAATTTGTTTAAAATATATGTAGGAATACGTCTTGTTTCTTTTGAAAAATTATGGTTAATGCTATTTGTTTCAGTACCTCTATTAGTACTCATTTTTGTTCGTTTCGTTTGGTCTGACCGACTTATATTACTATCTTTAGTAGTGGCAGTGGTAGTGTTAGTGGCAGTGTTAGTGGCAGTTTTAGTGGCAGTGTTAGTGGCAGTGTTAGTGGCAGTGTTAGTGGCAGTGGTTGTAACACCACTTCTAACAGAAGATTTATTAACAATTCTATTATTACTAGTGTTAGTACCTACTTCTCTTTTTTCAGTATCACTCTTGCCAATTATGTTTAATTTAAATAAAGATTTCAATCCTTGTATTGTACTATATTCATCTTTTTTTTCTTTCTCCTTAAAATTTGTACCTATATATTTGTTATTTCTACTATTACCACTAACAGTACCACTAACAGTATCACTAACCGTACCATTAACAGTACCATTAACAGTACCATTAACAGTACCACTAACAGTACCACTAACAATATCACTAACAGTACTATTGTCTTGATCTTTTGTTTCCAACTCCATAAATGCTATAAAATCTTCTTCCTCCAAATCCAAAAAATATATATGTTCTTTAATACATTGAATAGCTGCTTCAAAACATAATTGAGCTAAGTCCGCACCAACAAAACCATGACATTCTTTTGCTATTTTTCTTAAATTAACATCTGTGTCTAATTTCATTTTTTTTGTTTTTGTTAATAAAATTTCATATCTACCTTGTTCATCAGGTACTGGTATTTCAATCTCTCGATCAAATCGACCAAACCTTCTCAAAGCAGGATCAATAGAATTAGGTCGATTCGTAGCAGCTAATACTAAAACATTACTATTTTTTTTTAAACCATCCATTAAAGTTAATAATTGTGATACAACTCTTTTTTCTAATTCATTATTACTTTTACTTCTTTTATTTGCAATAGAATCAATTTCATCAATAAATATAATACATGGACTATTTTCACTTGCTTTTTTAAAAATTTTTCTTAATTTTTGTTCAGATTCTCCTATATGTTTTGACATTATTTCTGGTCCATTAATTATATAACAATGTGCATTACTTTCGTTAGCTATCGCTTTAGCAATTGACGTTTTACCTGTACCTGGTATTCCATGCATTAAAACACCTTTTGGTGCTGAAATACCAATACTAACAAAAATTTCTGGATATTTTAATGGTAACTCGATTAGTTCGCGTATTTTATTTAATTGTTTTTTCATTCCACCAAGATCTTCATATGTTATATCATCACTATATTCTTCATAATTTTCTCTTAATAAAAATTTATCTGCTACTATAAAATTTGAATCATTTCCTACATAACCATATTGATTCTGTTCAGGTTCATCACTCGATCCAATCAAATTACTAACTCCACCTGTTTCTACACCTTTTTTTTTTTCTCCCTTTTTTAAAGACCCTTTTATTAAATTGGTAATACTACCAGTTGAAGAATCGCCACCTTCAAATACATATTCATCCAATACCAATTGTAAAACCTTAAATTCGATTTTTTGATTTTTATAATTTATATAAATATTACTATTTACATATAATGGTTTATAACTATTTTTTAAATAAGGAATTACTACATTTTTTTCAATTTCTTCTTTTGTTAAATTATTAACAGTATCACTAAATGGACTTAAAATTACTGTTTCTATTTTTTTATTATTAACAATAGGATATATTTTTATAAGATCATTATGCATAAGTCTTAAATTCTTTTTCATAGCATTAGATATAATAACAAAATATTTATTTAATTTATTATTTACTCTAGCTATACCTAACATACCTTTTTTTTTTTTTCCTTTTAATAAAACAGTTGATCCTTCTATTATATTTAATTCTTTCATTTTTGATGCACTCATATATATATCAAAATTATCTGCATATTCATCTATATTTTCTACTACACAATAAGATGGAAATTTACCACTTTCTAATGCTTTAAAAAGAAAATTTGGTTCAATTTCTTCTCGTTCTGGTTCATCATGATTTCTTTTATATCCATCGTTTTTATCAATACTTTCTTTCCAATCTCTATCTGAATTGTTTCCCATTATATTGGGTACATTTTTATCAGAACGATTAATCAAATCATCAGCTAAGGAACCGGATGAAGAACCAGCTAAGGGATCAAATGAAGAACTATTTATTTTTACCTTTGTTTTATCACTTATATTTTTACTACCACCAGTAATAGTAGTGCTAATATTATTTTCCCCTTCATTTATTTTTCCTTTTTTAAAAAAAAAATCTAACAAATTAGACAAAACAGAGTTAACATTTATTTTGGTTGGATTTATTTTGGTTGGATTTATTTTGGTTGGATTTATTTTGGTTGGATTTATTTTGGTTGGATTTATTTTGGTTGGATTTATTTTGGTTGGATTTATTTTGGTTGGATTTATTTCGGTTGGATTTATTTCGGTTGGATTTATTTCGGTTGGATTTATTTCGGTTGGATTTATTTCGGTTGGATTTATTTTGGTTGAATTTATTTCGGTTGAATTTATTTTGG
>CABPSV020000435.1:0-16309 GCA_902459845.2 Hepatocystis sp. ex Piliocolobus tephrosceles
CAAACACAAACACAAACACAAACACAAACACAAACACAAACACAAACACAAACACAAACACAAACACAAACACAAACACAAACACAAACACACAAACACAAACACTATAAACGCAAACACAAACACTACAAACACAAACACTATAAACGCAAACACAAACACTACAAACACAAACACAAACACTATAAACGCAAACGCAAACACAAACACTATAAACGCAAACGCAAACACAAACACAAGAAACACTAAAAATAAATACTTTTTTTTTGCTTCGGTTTATACAAACTATATCGAAAAAAAAGTTCTTTGTACCCATGGGACGAGCATTTTTAGTGCTTTTCAATTCTGTTATGAAATTTCAAAAGCATATAAAAACTGTGAGCTAGATATGTTACTATGGAATAATTTTTATCAGCTTCTTTTAATTTTTCAACAAAAATATCCATTTATATTTTTACCATTTTCTCACAGTTTTAATAAATATTTCAAAACATATATACAAAAAAAATACACTATTTTTAATTTTTATTACTTTCTTTATGGCTTGGACTCGCTTAATGAATATGAAAAAAAAAATTATTTTCCATCTAATGAAACTATTATTGATACACCTTATTCTCACAACAAAAGTTATGAACAATTTGCAACTTTTAATTATAATAATGAACAAGTCAAATACCTTGATAATACCACATGTTACAATAAATACGATATTAATAATGAATATAAATATGATAAAAACATACAAATAATTCTTAAACGGAAAAATATGTTTATTAATTCGTTATCTTATAAAAATAAAACTAACAAAAACAACATATATAAATATAAAATAATCGGTTACATACGATTATTTAATATATTACAATCAGTAAAAAAAAGCAATAAATTAAAAAAAAATTTTATACAATATGCTTATATTAAATATATTGTCAGATATATCAACACCTTTTTAAGAGTTTTAATAATCAACACGTCTAATAAAAATGTGAACTTTTATCGAAATTCGATACTTAATGATTTACAGAATATACTCATGTTTTTATATGGTCATGGAATACCTCCGTGTTTTGTGAAGGATCGACCTTGGGTATACAAACCGCACTATCTAGAGTAAGTATAAAACGTACATACATATGTATATGTATATATATATATATATATATATGTGTATACGCGCTTGTACAATCATGTTACTATACCATTCTGTTACTATGTTATTTTTTTTTTTTTTTTTTTA
The DNA here is from genome assembly GCA_902459845.2 of Hepatocystis sp. ex Piliocolobus tephrosceles. Lineage (NCBI taxonomy): Eukaryota > Apicomplexa > Aconoidasida > Haemosporida > Plasmodiidae > Hepatocystis > Hepatocystis sp. ex Piliocolobus tephrosceles. The sequence goes on from CABPSV020000435.1 coordinate 1,241, forward strand.
CAGATATATGGATATAAAAAACAAAGGAATACAAATAAACCCTCTCATTAAGTTTTTACGGACATATCATGATAACGAGTATGTTTTTTTTTTTTTTTTTTTTTTTTTTTTTTTTTTTTTTTTTTTTTTTTTTTTTTTTTTTTTCTTTTTTTTTTTTTTTTTTTTTTTTTTTTTTTTTTTTTTTTTTTTTTATTCCTCTATTCTATTAAAAAAAAATGTCATTAAAAATTAAAACTCGTTTTAAAGAGTTGAATAAAACATCAATAAATGAAAACTATAAAAAAAAAAAAAATACTCAAGATGTTGAGCGTATTGACACAATAAAAATTTTAAGTGATGATTTAATGTCAAGTAATGATTCTTATTTAAACAACCAAAATTTAAAAATGTCAAATAAAAAAATAAGTGGAAAAGAAATAGAAAAAGAAAAGAAAACAGTTTTTAAAGAAAATAAAAATAAAACAATACAAGATGAAAATAAAAAATCAATAAAGTACCAATCTAACATTCCACAAATTTATGAAACATATGATTCAAATTCTAGAGATATATTAGAAACCGAAAATAATATTCAAAATGAAAAAAAATCAAATTTGTTTTCAAATATTGCAGCTATATTTTATATAATATTAGCAATTGGTGAGCTTACAAAAACGAAAAAAAAAAATATCATATACTTTTTAATATATAATTTATACATTTATACACATTATTTTATAACAAAAATCATATGGATATAATACATAAGTTAATAAATTTTATTAACACTTTTTTATTATTATTACTTTTAAAATCAAAATATTTAATATCATTTTAAATTAAGCAATAAAAAAAAAAAAAAAAAAAAAAAAACACATACACACATATATATATATATATATATAAGCTATAATTTTACTCTTTCTATTTTTTTTTTTTTATTTTTTTTTTTTATTGCTTTGCTTTAGTTATAATATTACATTTACACTTAAAAGAAGATCATATAATAATTAAATCTATCAGCTCAATGAAACTAAAATTTGTTTATATAATAAAAAATATACCTATTTTTAGAAATTTAGTGAAAACTGTAGCAATAACGGTATGATTTATTATAAATATATGTATATGTGTGTTGTATGTATGTAGGTTTCTATATTTTTACACGTAACAAAGTGTATAGATAAAAAAAAAATAAAAAAAAAAATAAAAATACGTTCTGAATTGTATATACATGTAAGTATAAAAGACAAGTGTATGTGTCGCTTGACACATATAAGTTTGGTATATATATGTCATACTTATACATATATATATATATATATATGTGCCCCATTTATCACTTGTACAACATTACTTTTATTTCCTTCTCAGAATGAAAAAATTAATACCTTTTTAGTTTCATTAATAAAAAATTCTAATTTAAGTCGACCATATTTAGAAGCACTTCAAGGATTAAATACCGAATTTTCTATTTTGTTTATTATATTAATTATTATTTTTTTCACAGGAACATTTTTATTACATATTATATATGAATTTTTGAATATAAAAAGTGAAACATTTAATACAGTAAAACGAACTAATGTTTTTGTTACTAATAAAATGACTTTAGAAGAATATGAAGATAAATCCTTTACATATGCCGAATTAGCTAAATTACATGAAGATAAAGATTATATTTGTTTAAAAAATAAAAGAGCTGGGCAAGGTATTGATTCATGGAATTGGCAAGTAAGGAAATTTAATAAAAAAACAAATGACATAGACATATGTAGTGATATTGAGTTTTCTGACAATGATGATAACTAAGTTTTATTTTTTTTTTTTTTTTTACTCTTATTAACGCCATTATATAATAACACCTACATAAATATATACATATATATACATATATATATCCTTAATTATATGTACCTATACGTATATAAAGGTTTATATAATATATATGTATATACAACATACTACTTAGAGCTGTTTCCTTTTTTTTTTTTTTTTTCTTCATTATTTTTCCTTTACGCTTTTATTTGTTAAATCTTTTATGTTATTATTTTATATTTTACTATTATAAGTTTTTAAATGCCACTTTTGTTTCTCATATGTTTACATAAATATCCACATATATATATTTTTTAATAAAATAAAAAATTGACGGTGTCTATGCTTATATGCATATATATGTATGCATATATACATATGTATATGTATATGTATATGTATATGTATATGTATATGTATATGTATATGTATATGTATATGTATATGTATATGTATATGTATATGTATATATATATAATTATATGTGCATGTTTAAAATGTTTATGTATGTGTTTATACACACCTGTATATTATAATATAAAGTATTTATTATGAAGCGATGACCATCTTGGACAATTCATTTTTAATAAAATATTTTTTGCACAGAAATATTTTTAAATAAATAAACGTATATACATATATATATGTGTGTATATGTAAAGCAAAAAAAAAGCCACCAAACAAAATGTATATACATTTATTATTTTTACTTACCCATTTGATAAAATTATGTTTTGTAAAATGCTATACGCCATTAATATTTTTATTTTGTTTTTTACTATTTGTTTATTACAAATATATTTTTACTTTTTTTTTTTTTTTTTTTTACAACTTATTAATATATTTTTTAATTTTAGTAAATATAAAATTTAATATATGCAAATTAATGCATGGTACAAATTGTGTATTGTAAATATGTTTTTTTTTTTTTTTAACACCTTTTTCTAAGGTTTTTTTTAACTCTATATGTATATATAAACATGTACATACACTAATAAACATTAATTAATTTATCACAATTTTATAAAGAGTATTTCCTTTATGGATGTTTATTCATATTTCAGAAGATATACTAACAATTGATATATTATAAATATTCTAAGAATTTTTATATGATGTATTTTTCTCTTCCCCCGCCTTTTACCTATGCCTTATAAAACAAATATATATTAGAATGTTAATGTCCAGTTATAATAAATATTCTCTCATATGTGTATACATATATATATACATATATATTTATACATATATATTTATACATATATATTTATACATATATATTTATACATATATATATATATATATTTTCACACTAAGTGGAACATATATTTAACACTTTCTTATTTTTACAGTTTTATTTAATTAGTTATTTTTTTTTTACAATTTATGAATATCATCTCTTGTGACTTAATTCATTTAATAAAAATATATATATATATATATATATATGTGTGTATAGTTTGGTAAAAAAAACATTTAAATACATTTTAATACAATTTTTTTTTAATTTATATAATTAAAGAAAATAAAATAACAATTTTACAATTATAGGTAATATAATCAAATCCTATATTTTAGTTTACTATAAATATATTAGTGGAATAAAAAAAAATATATAGCTACATTAAAAAAGTGCAAAACTTTGAAATGTAGCTAGCTACTATTTTTCCCTCATATATATATATATAATATATATATATTTTTTTTAACTAAACAAATTTGCTCAATACAAAGGTAAAAAATATATTTGGAAAATTACAGACATTGTTATGTAAAAATATGTTAAAATTTAATTAAAGAAAAAAAAAAAAAAAAAGTACAACTTTTTTTTTATAAGTATTTATTTAAAACATATATTTGTACGTATTTCTTAAAAATGTAAATAAATAATTGTTTTCTATGGATGATCCAGTTAATTCTATAGATTTATTCTTTGCGTAAATTATTATGTATAAAAAATACATGCAAGATAAATTTTTTTTTTCAATTTTTGATTTTTCCTTTTCTTTTAATTTCACTACAAGTTTATTACTTTTTAACATAAGATATTCATCTCTCATTAATTGTGCCATGTCGTTTTTAATGTAACAAAATTCATTTGAATACTGTTTTAAAGTACGAAATTCCTGAAAAAAAAAATATATATATATATTTATGTAGTAATGGTAGTAATGGTAGTAATGGTAGTAATGGTAGTAATGGTAGTAATGGTAGTAATGGTAGTAATGGTAGTAATGGTAGTAATGGTAGTAATGGTAGTAATGGTAGTACTGGTAGTACTGGTAGTAATGGTAGTAATGGTAGTAATGGTAGTAGTGATAAATGTTTGTACCATCATGTTTTATATCTTTTCTACGTGATTTTTGGATAAAAAAAATTGGTTGTATATATATATATGTACATATGTACACGTTTTTATAAACACGCGTATATATTTGTATATTTTAAATTACCGGGTGGTAGTACGATTGGAAGTTAAATATGTCATGCTTTTTATCATAATTTATAAACAGTGCGTTTTTAAAAAATATAAATATATCTATATTTTTTAGTAGCTCTTCTTCCTCATCAATGTCTCGCTCATTATTATTTGTTGTCTCACTTTTGTATAAATAATTAAATACGGTATTATTTTTATTATAATGATTAGTCCTGTTCATATTGTTATTTTTATATTTACAATTTTTTTTAATTTCATAATTTTGATCTTTATTTGTGTCTTTGTTCTTTCGTACATAAATCATTCTCCTAAGTATTTCCTTTTCCTTACACTCAAAATTTTTTTTATAATTTGAAAGCCAAAAATCAGAAGTTGTCATAGAAACGTTTATACAACACAAATGCAAATTAGAAGTTAAAAAAAAAATTTTATAACTTAATTTGCTTTTATTACTTTCACTAGAATTGTTATCCGATATTCCCTAAAAAATAAAAAAAAAATAAAACAAAACAAAATAAATAAAAGGAGAGAAAAAAAAAAAAATTGTTGTAACTGTGACAGAGTTATTAAATATGGACAGATGATATGTTAATAAAATGGATTATCATTATTATTATATTATTATATTATTTTTTTTTTTTTTTTTTATTTGTATAAAATAAGTTTAGACATTTTTTTTTTTTTTTTTTTTTTTTTTTTTTTTTTTCATTTTTTCAGGTGACTAGATTAAAAATTACTTTTATTTCGAATTCTGTGTAATGAATAACCATTCCAGAGATGTTATAAAAACTCCCTTGTGTTAAATCATAAAATATATTTTTTGTGTTTTTATTTAATTGTACATATTTTTTAAGAATATTCATATGGATTGTTGATAAAACGGGTATCTTAAATATATTCGTATAAATAAAAGAAGGGTATATTTTATTATGGTTTTTATTTTTTGGAATGGCTATACTTTCTGATAGTTCTTTAATTTCTGACATGTCATTACCTTCTAACGTGTCATTACCCTCTAACGTGTCTTTACCCTCTAACTTGACTTTACCCTCTGATACATTCTCATTCACTAATACGTTGCTATTTTCATTTAGTTCATTTTGTTCTCCATTTTTTTGTTCATTTTGTATTATAGTTAAAATATTCTCTAACTCTTGGAACAATTTATTTTTATATTTAATATCAATATTTATGTATGTTGAACAAGTTGCGTCAAAAACAACCGGTGTATAATTCAACGCACGTCGGTTAAAAAATTTAAAAAATTTATCATAATCATAAAAATAATGAGTATTATTATTCATGTTATTACTATCGTTTTTGTTGTTACTCTTTTCATTTTCCTCTTTTAAAAACATTGAAATAAATGTATTATAATTTAATGAATTTTTCATGATATAATCTTTTTTTTTACCTCCTTGCAAATTATTATACAAAAAATTATTATAGTCATGCTCATTTATCAATGAAACGAATTTATTAGATTTATTAGATTCTTTAACATGAACGTTGAACAGTTGTATTCGGCTACCTGTTTTTGTGTTTTCGTATGTCTCCTGGTCAATCTGGGAAAAAATAGAATAATAGACAAATAGACAAAAATAAATAAACAAAAATAAATAAACAAAAATAAATAGATAAAAATTAATAGAAAACAAAAAAAAAAACAAACAAACGAACAAAGACAGAATAGAGAGAAAAAACTCTATTTTCATTTTTCAACCACTTTCTTAAATAGCCCTTTCTTTTTAGTAATGTGGTATAATTATTCGAGCATTGAAACATACATGCATATATACATAAAAAAAAACACATGTATGTGTTAAATGTTCACGTTTCGATATATTATTTCTATTTTTTTCTTTTTTTTTATTTTTTCTTTTTTTTCTTTTCTTTTCCTCACCTTAAATATCTTCACCTGACACAACGAATTCATTATATACTCTATTTCATCATCGAAAGAAGTTGCTTTTTTTATTTGTTCAAAATAAGCAATATCAATCGCCTGTATTGTAAATAAAGGTGTTGCATCACGAAGCATTAACAGTTCATTTTTTAATTTTGTATATTTACTATTTTCGTTAAAATCATCTTCATGTGCTATTTTGGCTAGTTCGTTTTGTAAATTATATACAATTTTTTCATATATATTATTATTTAAAATAAAATATTTATTTAATGTTGTGTCATAATATCCATATGACAAATCACTTTTACTTATAATTATAACATCAATAAAAAAACAGTTATTACCAAAATCTTCTATATTTTTTATTCTTTTTGATTTATATTTGGATATACCAATTTTTAATTCATTTTTTTTATTTATATCAATTAAATTATTACTAGATAAATAAAACTTCATTACATTATTTTCATATGTATTTTCATATGTATTTACGTCTGCATTTACATCTGCATTTACATCTGCATTTACATCTGCATTTACATTTGCATTTACATTTGCATTTACATCTGTATTTATGTCTGTATTTATGTCTGTATTTATAAGTTCATTTTCATCATTTGTTTTTTTTTCATATAAATCCAATGAGTTAATTTTTAATATATAACTTTCTTTAATTACATTTGAAAGTATTAAATTAATTAAATAAGTATCTTTTATGAAACAATATATATAATCAAAATTATCACTTAAAATTAGTATATATTCTTCATCTCTTTTTTTTATAATTTTTTCAATTCGTAAATTTAACGCTACTGTATATTGAATCATATTTTCTTTTATTAATTGTAACACACTTTTTTTTTTCTTTTTCTCTTCTATATATCTTTTTAATAATTTAAAAGTAAATTCAATTGGTGAAGGAGGATTTACTTCATCAATACTTTTTATAATTATCGTATCATACATTGGTTCTTTTATTTTCTCAGATTCTTCTTTCTTTATGTTATTACATGTGGATAATATGTTCTTATTATTTATAGTGTTACCAATAACTTCATAAAAACCATTATTAACAGGACAATTATTAACAGGACAATTATTAACAGGACAATTATTAACAGGACAATTATTAACAAGACAATTATCTATTTTATTATGCACAGAAATTTTATTATGCAAAGAAACACTCTTATATACACCTTCTTCATTTTTATCCTTTACATTTTCTTTTATAAATTCATATTTTTTCTTTAACTCTTTTCTATATTTACGAACTAGTGACATAGTTATTAATTTATATTTTTTTAAAAACCAAGCAAAGTCGTATGAATCGAAAATCTTTAATTCTTTTGTTACCAAAATGAACAGTTCATACATTCCACTGATGTTGGATATATAATATCCGTTATTTTCCTTACTTTTTAAAAAATATATATAATCATTTTGGAACCAATCAAATCGACAAGGGTTATTTTTTTTTTCATTTATAAACATTAAACTATTTTTCAATGTGTAGTTATTACTGTCGTTACCATATTTTAACTTTCTCTTTTGTGATAAATTAATAAACATGTCTTTAATTAATTTCAAATTTTTTTTTAAATTTATATTTAAATATAATTCTTTATTATTACTACTACTACTGTTGTAGTTGTTATTGTTATTAACATCTTTTATTGTTTTAATTTGTCCCAATTGATCTTTTGTTTCGTGTTTTCTTGGATTAATAAAATTAGTTATAACTTTTAATTTATTATTATAATTATTATTATTATTATTATTATTATTATTATTATTATTATTATTATTATTATTATTATTATAATTATAATTATTATTATTATTATTATTATTATTATTATTATTATTATTATTATTATTATTATTATTATTATTTACTTTTTTTTTTATACGTATGTCCATTTCTTTTTTTATTTTATTAACTCGTAACATACCATTATTATCATCTGAATAAATTATATTTAAGTCAATTCCTTTTTTAAGTAAACTTACTTCTTTTTTCATAATCTCATTATATCTTTCTGAATCGTAAGATCCGATTTCTTCTAATATATTACTATGAATGTTACCTTCACTAATAGTACTGTTATTACTTTCATTAATATATAAATCCTTTTCAAAATTTTTTATTTTATTTTTTCCGCTATCTTCTTTTAGATAATGTATACTATTATTTACGAAAGATCTAACTATTGTATTATTCTCTAAAACTGTATCTTCTATTTTCCTTTTTTTTTGATTAAAAAATAAACTATCATTTGTATTTTGTATCTCTCTTGTGTTTATATCTTTTGAATGTATATAACCATCACTATTATTTATTACATTCATTACCCGTTTAGAATAATTATTATTTTTAACGTTTATATTACTATCGTCATCGCTAAACAATTGATTTCTTATTTTTTTTAACGCATCCTCATTTATACTAACCGCTTTACCTGAAGCATATGTAAAAGATGAACTGACTTGTTCATGTGGATTCGTATTTTTAACGTTTATATTACTATCTTCATCGCTAAACAATTGATTTCTTATTTTTTCTAACGCATCCTCATTTATACTTACCTCTCTACCTGAAGCATATGTAAAAGATGAACTGATTTGTTCTGCTTTGCTATTCTTTAAGTTGTTAATATTATGGTGAGTATCCTCGAAAAAATCTAATACTTCGTTTTTGTTTATATGTTCACTATTACAACTACGTATAAACAGATGTTCAACACTTTCCCTTTTTTTAACACTTTTATTGTTATTATAAAATTCTGAAAAATCGTTTATCATTTTGTTTTCTTGTTTATAACTAATGTTATCATACATTTTTAAACTTTCTGCATTTTCCAAATTTTCTAAAGTTATTTTTTTTAATTCTTGACTTTTTCCAATTTCCCTAATATCTCTTGTATGATCACAAAATTCAATAAACTTATCAATTTCATCTCTGTTTGATACTATGTCCACTGTTTCGTTTTTGTTAAAAATGTCATTAAACTGATTTTTTTTGTTTATTTTTATTTGATTTATAGTCTTATTTTTGTTTATGATCTCATTTTTGTTTATAGTTTCCTCAAGCACATCCATTATGTTTCCATCCCGTATATTTGTAACTCCCTTTTTATCATAAAACTCGAAAAATTCATAAAAATTTGTTTGCTTATTTTTTACAAAATTATTAATTTCGCCTTGTTCTAAATTAACGAATTTTCTTGAAAGTTCGTTGCATTTGTCATTTAAACAACATTCTACAATATTACAATTTAATATATTTTTATTTATGTCATTACAAATATTGCTGCTGTTATTAGTGTTGTTATTTGTGTTGTTATTAGTGCTGTATTGTGTATTATCATATTCCATATGATTAAAATTATTTTTTAAATGCTGATTTTTTGTTAAATAGGATACATGTTTTTCCATATAATTTTTCTTATCAGTTTCCATGTGACCTTCGTTACGTAACATAAAATTTCTCTCTTCCACTAAATTGCTATTATTGTTACTATTGCTTAATTTAATAATATTTTTATTTAAACTGTTATTATCTTTTTCACAATCTTTTACAACATCTATTAAGTTTTTATTTATATGATTGCTATTGAAAATTTTATTTGGTGACTTTTGTTTATACGTTGTTGATTTTTTTATTATGTCCAATTTGTTAATTTGTTCAATATATATTTTTTTTTTTTTTATATCAATTTTTTTTTTTTTCTCATGTAGTTTATTTTTTTCATTATAATTTTTTTTTTTTTCATCATATAGTTTATTTTTTTCATCTAATAATTTATTTTTTTCATCGTATAGTTTATTTTTTTTATTATAATTATTTTCCTGTATATTGTTACACGTAAATTCATTTACTTCACAGGTCCTATATTTCATAGAACTTTCACTCTGTAAGTTTTTTTCATAATTATAAAATGTGTTTTGGTTAGCTACATTTTTTTCTTTTAATTTTTGTAAATTATGACTATTCATGTAAAAATGTTGTTCATATTTTTTTTTTTTTTTTTCAAAAATATTATCCATTTTTTGTTTCATAGCTATTTCTTTGCTATAACAATTGATAATTTGATCTAAATTACTGTTGTTTTCATCTTTAAATGTTGTATGTTTATTTAAATATATCATTTTACAGTTCTTACAATTTTGACTACTTTGGCAGTTTTGACAATGTATGTTATCACTATTATAGGTAACTACGCATTTTTTATGTTCCATATTATTTACAAACAAATTCGTATCTTGTTTGTTATCATAAAAATTGCGTATACAATAATTTGATGAAATATTATAATCATGATTATTAAGTATATGATTACTATATATAAAATTTTCAACTTTTTCGCTTATAAAAACATTTCCATTTTTTAAAATATCGCCATCTGAATATCTATTTGTTTTTTTTTCAAGTAAATTATAAATATTATATTTTTCTTTTTCCACATTTATTATTTTACCGTTAACTACATTTGTACTAAATTGAGTAATACCACTGATATTATCATGTGTTAATTGCTTAGGTAACAATAAACCATTTTCTTTGTATTTATCATGGTTTTCATGTGTTACTTCATTTGTTATTTCATTTGTTACTTCATGTGTTACTTCATTTGTTATTTCATTTGTTACTTCATGTGTTACTTCATTTGTTACTTCATTTGTTTTATGTCTTTTAATTTTTGTGAACTTTTCTACTTCTTTTCTTTCTTTTTCTCTCAGTTTTAGATAATTCTTTTCCTTCTCTTCATTTAATTTTTTGGGTTTATCATAATTTTTGCTTTCTTTATATTTTTGTAATATACTATTCCTATTGTTGTTATCGTTTTTTATAAAAGACGTGTACGCGACATTATCATTGTTGTTAAAATTACGTGCAAAAAGAAACCCATCACTTGACTCATAATTTGATTTATTATTCAAAGCAATATGTGACATGTTCCCATTTGTTTTTCTGCAAACACTTTTTACATTTGAATTGTCCCTTAAATTGTTCTTAGAATAATTCAAATATACATAGTTGTCATATTTTTCATTTATAAAATTGTCAATATCCTTATCATAATTTAATCCATCCACAAGTTTTAATGCTTTAATAACGGTACTAGTATTTATATTATTATTACGACTATTTCTACTACTGCCCCTATTACTTCTATAAACATTAGACTTGTTATTATTCTCCCCTACTTTATATAAGTTATTTTCACAAAAACTTTCAATAATAGCTGCATTTTTCTCATCTAATTTTGCATTAGAAACTTTATTATTACTATTATGGCTATTACTATTATGGCTATTACTATTATGGCTATTACTATTATAGCTGTTACTACAATTATTGCCACTATTATTCTCGCTTTTAGCATTTATTAATTTATATTTGTTACATTCGCTCTTTATTTTATAACTCCCATTTTGTGTATTAAAATTAAATCTATTATTATTCATAGTATTTAATTAAGTATTTTTTTTTTTTACAAATAAAAAAAAAAGTGACACACAAAAAAAGAAAATATGTTTTTATTTCAATTGCTATTACAAATAATTTCCCCCAAATGGTGTACACAATAAAAAAAAAAAAAAAAAAAAGGTAAACATTTTAGTGCGTTAATTTTTGTCCTCAACATTTAATGGTTCTATTTAATTTATATTAAATAATTTTACTTTTTTTTTTCCTCCTTTTATATATTTTTTTTCTTTCTTATATGATCATAAACAATTTTTTTTTCATTTGTTTATGTATTTTTTTTTTTTTTTTTTTTTTTTTTTGTAACCAAATAAATCTCATTATTCCTTTTTATTGCTATATATAACCTTTTAGTATCCTTTTAATATGATAACAAACAAAACAGAATTTTTTTTAACTACTCTTTATTTTTCTGACCGACATTTCCGTTTCTTAAAACATAATAAAAGTTATGTAAACATATCATTTTCGTTTTTTTTTAATATATATTTTTTTTATTTCTTTTAAATTTTTTATTACATATATTTGTGTTACATTTATTTATTTACTTATTTGGGACAATACTTCCAATTGTAAAAAAAAACACATGTCATTATAATATAAAGATATTATTCATGTGTCATTTATTTTTCTTTTTTTTTTTTTTTTTTTCTCTTTTTTCTTTTAAAATAAAATAACTATACATATATTGGACACCCACCTCCCGTTAAGCATTCGTGTGTGTGATACTCTCCTATAAACACATTTGTTTTCCAGACTCAAACAAAAAATTGAACTAATGTGTTTACTATTTCATTTTAGATGCAAAATCATAAAAAAGATTAAAAATATATAAAAAATAAATATAACAATAAACAAAAATAAAAAAGAAAAAAGAAAGTTATTTCGAAAAACTAAAAATTTACAGAATTATCACATTTTTTTAAAATTATTTATAATTTGTTTTTTTTTATTTTCCAAATTAAGAAGTTTAAGATTAAGAAGTTTAAAATTAAGAAGTTTAAGATTAAGAAATTTAAAATTAAGAAATTTAAGGACATATACATACGTATGTACATATATACATATATTTATTTATGTACATTCTTTTACCCGATTGTTGTGTCATTTAAAATACAATGTGTCTAAGAAGCAAACATATTTCGATAATAATTATCATAATAAATAATATGTTTTTTTTTAACCAGCCGATAATATTAAAAATAATGTTACTAGTATATACGACGATTGTATATATATATATATATATATATATATACATGTGCATATATGTGCGTGAATGTATAAAGCTATATGTAAAAAAAAAAAAGTAAAAACAAATAAAAGACGTTGAAATAAATTAGAAACATACCTACCTTAATTTATATAGTAGTATTTAATTGATCGTACCATTTTTTTATTCTATATTTTCAGTCCTTTATGTTTTAACTTTTGTTTTAAATATATGGGAGTTATAAATTTCAAGTCCAGCTTATTTTTTTTTTTTTTTTTAGGACAAAAACATATAAGCATAAATACATACATATATACATACTGCTATATATATATATAACACATACATCGTTCCAGTTTTTATTTCATTTTATTTTGTTTTATTGTTCTGTTTTAATATAGCGTAATAATACATTAAAAATATAGAAAAAAAAATTACAAGGAATAATATGTTAATGTACTTTTAAAAAAAAATTACATTACATTATCATTTATATCATGAGTCAAAAAAAAAAAAAAAAAAAAAAAAAAAAGACGCAGGAGCAAGTATATATGCATATACATAAAAATAAATTATATTTTATATAAAATAACAAAACTATGCATCTTCTATAGTAATTAATTTTTTTAAATTTTCAACTTTTTCACATAAGTAAGGTGTAGTTCCTCTAGGAAAAACTGTTGGTTGTGGTAAATGAAATAATCGAACATTAGGCTCTTTATAAGGTCTTATCATTTGTGAACCATCTCTTGTGACAACACAAATATCTACATTTCCACCAGAACCTAAATCATTAAATATACCTGCACTTATAGCTTCAGCCACAAGTTCTTTTCCTTCTTCTATTGTCATACTATCTCTGTATTTTGCTTCTAACACTGCCATTGCATTTAAAGACCCTGAACCCATTGCAGAAAATGGTAATAAACTAGAAGACCCATGAGGATGTATACTATATAACTGTGGTCCATTTACATCTACTCCTCCTAATATTATTGCACATTCTTTATATCCTTGATACCTAAATAATTCTTGAGTTAATCTTGACACACACATTGCTACTCTTGGTTCAGAATTTGTATTTAAACGATGTAATTCAACATTATGTTGTAGCCATATTTTAGTATGTTCTAAATCTCCTGATACTCCTGCTCCAGAACAATATATATTTTTACTTATGTAATGTATTTTACAACAATTTTTATTTGCAACAATTGGACCTTCAGTTTCTCTTGTGTCAGCTCCTAAAATAACTGCATCTTGACAAACTAATCCACATATAGTAGTTCCTGTTTTTCGAAACGTGGGCAACTTTGCTCCTTTTTCTATTAAAATTTCATTTCTCTTTAAATTCTCAAAATTAAACCCACCGTTTTCTTCTTTTATTGCGTTTATATATTCGAGTTTCATATTTGTGTTCACTTTTATGTTATAATAGGCTAGCGAATTAAAAACATATATATATATATATATATGCTTTAATATTTTTTTTTTTTTTTTTTTTTTTCTGTGATAATCACAATGTTTTATGTTTTTAATTTCTTATTTTAATTTTCAATAATATGAATGAATTATGTATTAAAAAAAAAAAAAAAAAAAAACTTAATCTATGTATTTGTACGTTTAGCGTATATCCGACACAAAAATTACATGTATTTAATATATAATTAATATTTGTTTTTTCTTCAAGAAATTGTTAAAAAAAAAAAAAAAATACATTACAATACAATACAATGCAATATAACGCTGTGCAATGTAATACTGTGCAATGTAATATTGTGCAATAATAATATATCAAAATGCTTATGTACACTAATTCAAAATTTTTATTTTAGCAGTTTGAAAAGTAAGCATTTACATACGCACAAAAAATAAGAAATGTATATATATATATATATATCAAGTAAGAATATTTTTGAATTTTTTTTATAATCATATATTACTTTTGAGTCTTCAAAGAAGTGTACATTCAAATAAAAATTAAAAAATTAATTCGTATTAATTGTACATATGTTAATATGCGTTTCCATAAACTGTTCTTTTAAAGAACTTATTATATATAAATTTAGTGATAATATATGTGTTTTTTATTTAACCGAAAACGTTTACCCAGGAAATTTGTGAAAACGTTTAAATACTCATATTAACCTTTCCTTTTTTAAAAAATAACATAATTTGTTTTTTATTTTTTTTTGCGTATTAAATATTAAAAAATTAAA